>BGPR01000478.1:285476-313199 GCA_013235015.1 Araneus ventricosus
TACTCTAACAATAAGTAATAATTACAGTAATCTAGACAGAGCCTTAATTAAACAATGCGACTGTGATGCTTAGAAAATTTCTAGAATGACAATGTATTTTTTTAAAAAATATGCTTAGTTGTGAAGAAATAACATTTAATGATAAGTAATATTTCACGTGAGATTTGGAGAATGCGTTTTTAATATTAATCTCAAAAGATGTTATTCCCTAACTTTAATGGAGTAAAGAGTAAATATTTTTTTCAAAAATATCTCTAAAATAATGTTCTACGTCGGAGTCTGGTTTACTGCTTAAACTGTGAGAAAAATCATAGTTTTTATCCAAATCAATTGTTTAAACCATGTTTGGATATGAGTTCAACCGTTTGTATCTATGGGAGCTGCCTCAAATATAGGCAGGATGTTCATTAATATGTTTAATAGACCTGATAAATTATATACTGATATTATTTACAATACTAAAATTCACACACTGATTTTGAAAAAGTTTTAACCATAATCTCAAGCCTTTGTAACAAGTCAACCATATTCAGCCTTCGATTTTCTCCCTGAATGCGCCACTTCCCTCGCTAACCAGAATGATCTATGCATCTAATACTAATCAACCATTGATATTGCTAATCAAAACCTATTTTTTCTGGAAAGTAAAAAGCTCAAGCCAATTCAGAATCTGAATTTATTGAGATGACCAAAATCGGCGAAAATGTATATGGTGGTGTATAGCATTTTAAAGAGTGATGAGCAGTATAGTGTTTTTACCTGATATCGAAATAATGGCAGAAAAGTTGTGCGTCTATAAAGCATGTTTAAGAAACACGTGTAACTTAACTTTGTTAAGTATCAAATGCTATACAGAGACGAATAATTTATAATAGATTTATGCTGAGATATTACACTTATAAATAAAAGTCAATTGCTTTTAAAATAATAAAGATTCAATATTGGTTCAAGCTACCCTACTAAGATTGTGATTTAGCTTTAGTTAAAGATGCTAGACCTCTGATGACTAAATATGGTTTTATAGGAATAAAATTTGACTATATCATTACGTGACTTGATCTTACCTTGGATCTCATGAGGTGTTTCTCTCAACATTGAGCCAGAAAACATCTACATCGAATTTGCGCATTCCTGCATCAGCAAGTCATTCAATTCCATTAGCAACTCGGACTTGCAATACTCTTCTTAACAGTGGTTTCTGACGGGTCTCATATTTTTCGATGGAGTAAGATCAGGCGGATTTACTGAGAAAGTGAGTCGTGGGATATCAAACTCAAGTTCTGCCTACCACTGCCGGTCGTGAGCAAGAAGATGCACTGCAGGGCAATATTCAGCTGCTTATCCCGGTGACGTCCTCGTAGCTTCCTGAAAGCAGAATATATTCCATAGGGCTAAACCACTCCGACACCTGACTGTGGATGACTGTTAGTATGAAGAATGGTCCGACGGATTACACTTCTGCTGCTTGTGTTCCAATGATGCACGTTCTCGAGTCACCTGGAGACTCGGAGAGCCGTATCATTTGGACTGTGTGCAAATATCAGTGCAACTCTGGGATGGCAGCTCGATTTTGGGGTATCGTTTCGGCTGCCTTCATGTCTTTTGCAAGACCGACATCTTTGACATGATGACTGAAAGATACAACTTGCGTTAGATTTGAAAATATTTATTCCGTCCTAAAACAGACGTAGAGAGAGCGAAAAGTTTAAGAAACTCTTAATTTATACGGACATTTTAATAACCAAAACTGATGCAAATCAGCCGCTGGACCACTGATACAAGTCTTTACTTAAAGCCAGTTGTCTAAACCTTCATCCAGGATGATAATGGTAAAGATCCTTATATGGGCATTCTACTTATCACTGAAACTATCTAGCAAGATGGCAATTGTGCCAGGTAGCTGCAAAAGTCTCTCCCCCCCAAAACGAAAGTTTTAGTGGAAAATGGGTTTTCTGTCACATCTATGAAATTCAAATGAGATTAAAAGAAAAATTGCATGGCATTCGGAAAGTCTCGGCAGTGTGCTTTAATATGCAATTTTTGGTGGAGAGGTATGAAGTTGAAGAGTCAGGAAATAAATTAAATGCGAATTATTTCGTATTTTGTTCTTGATACGGCCAGTTTTGCAGTTCGCGTTGGATATGACAGGTTTTACAACTATCTGAACTCAAAATAATTAGGCTGAATTGTATTGAAAACATAAGGGATAATAATTTACACAAAATTGTATTGAAAAGGGAGGTTTATATTTTTACTATAAAAAACTCAGATTGTATAGGGTACATCTTTTTCGTCATGCTCGCAATAAACATCAGATGGCTTTTTTTGCTTCCTATAGATTTACATCCCGTCTTTCTCGAGCTAGAGCCGCTGATAGTAAGATGTTCTTGTAGAAAATCAGCCTACCATCCCTCTCGCAGTTCCAAAGTACTTTGTCAGCATTTTTTAGATGTCACGAATCTTTAGAGGTTTCACGATCAAGTTCTTCAAAACTGAATTTCTCTCACCTACTTCAAATCTAAAAGGGCTCTCCTGGAAACAATATCTGAGGTCTCTTTCTTCATCTCTTTGAAAACTACAACTATTAAGAAAACAAATCTCGAACTTATCGCAAAGTCCGCAGTATCAGCTATAACCCTGCGTTTAGGAAGGTTTTACAAGGCTACAGCTGGGCAACTTAACGGATTTGGAGTTAGCCGATTTTGAATCTGCATCGAGGAGAGATGGCAGTTCTGCAGCACACCTTAATTTTCAGGAGCATTTTAAATTTGAGTATGGAACAACTTTAAACATCTTCGTGCTGCCAAATGATGGAAGTGATAAAATAGACCTGAAATATATTAAGAAACCTTTAAAAAATGTATTTGTGAAAAAAATAAAGATAGTCACTTTTGCAGCTACACGGCACAAATTTATCGTTCATCGCGTCAGGCTTGCTCAGGGCCGGTCTTAGCCGGCAGAGGTATGTTTAAGGAATAAATGCTTTGTAAAATGCAAGTTTAGTTTAGGGAATGAATGCTTTGTATTTCATTCTGATGATTGGTTGTTAGATTTATCGCATTTAATGGCGCATGAGAAGAGAAAAATGCGGTTATGATTATATTTATGAAAGCAATGTCATCATAAAAATATCACAGCAAGAAAATTCAAAACAGAAAATGGGGCATCCACCAGAAATTTGACGAACTAATCACAAAACATTCTGATTATTAAAACTTAAGTAATAAGGAAGAATTATAAAACGTTTAGGTCACTACTATTGTTTCTTTCCCATGTATTTAGGTCAAGGTATTTGATTTCTAGCTTAGCCACAACACTGCCCATAACCACCTACACCGATGATACTAGAGAGCCCAAAGGCTCCGGCTGTACCGGATGCACCTAAAAACATCATCTGCTACTCGTCCCAATATTTATGCGCTCCAAGAAAAAGAAGGGCACTTCGGCATACACATATCTCAAATTTTGTTTGCTCCAGTTAGCGTGGTTTGAGAGGACGGGGCAGGGAGGGAGGGAAATTTCCGGCGATAACTCTGTTTTGGGGGGAGGGAAGGGCTGACTATTTCTCGAAGCAGGAAGAGAAAGAAGGGGGTGATGGAATATTCTGGAAAGTATTACGAGCCTCTTCCCAAGGCTGTCTTGCACCAAAGGCCTCCCACTACCTATATCTTTGCTTTTACCGGAAAGTTTTCGGGAGTACCGGAAATGATATTTCTTCTTTACCTTTTCATGCTTTTTCTTTTTTATCTTTCCCCAAGTTTTGTATTTATTTTACTTAGCGGCACCGTCTTCAAAGGGAGGAGGATGAGTGGAGGGGCTGGAAAAATTCAATCTCGCGTTTCTATCAGAATGGATTGATATCTCGTTCTCATTGCGCTTATGAATTTGATACCAGTTGAGAGGGTGAGTTGGAGGGTTGGAGAAATAATTTGCTTTGTCCCAGATTGCGCCCGGTTTAATTTATTTTCCACCAGGTGCTTGCAACGAGTTTTGTCACTTTAGATTTCCAGGAGAGAACGCATAAGAATCTTCTTGCTTTTGCGTTTTCAACAGATCTTCACACTAGTTGGGTGAACTGGAAATATTAAAAATTGAAATGTAATTTGTGTTTTGGATTCGCTCGCAGAAAAGTGGAATTGCTTAAACTGACTGCTCGATCGAATTTGTTCGCCCAAAATTTTGGATTTAAATAAAGCTTTTGTAAAGAAAAAATCGAAGAAATGTATAGAAGCATTAATCCGTAAGTATTGAACAGAAGCTTTTGTAACGTGAAGGATGAGGAGAAGTTCCGCAATGCCCAAAACATTAGCTATGATGTGCCAAAAATGAGTGAAGAAAAATTTACTGAACCGAACTTTAAATACATCACATCAAAGTTAGCCTTATTGATAAAAATGTATACAGATTTTTTAAATGTATAAAATGAGGTTTATTTTTATATATTTTAAGCGGTACAGCCGTTCTGGTTAACTGTTCTGTTTAGTGGCGTAACTACATAAAATAGCGCCCAGAGAAAATACCGAGACTGCGCCCTCTCCCTTTTTCTTTAGAAATGTAATCCTCATTATCTTTTCGGTAACTTTATGCAGGGGAGTGCTAAGATTAAAAGTGCAAATAAACTTAAAAAATAACATATAAAATATTTTTGAGTTGATAGGATTTGCACAATTTTTTTAACAGCATTTCGCTAAATTTTCAGAGAAAATTCGGTGTATTCTAACTTTAATTCCTTAAATATGGATGAAATTCGAAAATAGAAGTTTTTTTGTAAGAGACTTTTGATATTTATATATATATTAGAAAAATATAAATTAAAGTTGTATTCCATTTATCTCGTATTTGAAAAATAATGTAAAATGTGTGCAAATTCCTTAATCAATCGAAAAAAAAAAAAAACCCAACCACATACATACTAATAAAAATGAAAAAATTATATACACTACTTTGTTTCCCATAGACAGTATATACAAACTCTAAACATGGAAAAACTCTAAACATGGAAGTAAATCTTTTGCTAACACAGATAAAATCATACAAAAGTCTTAGTGACAAATATATTTAATAATATTCATAATATAATTCATCACATAATTTCATTCATATCTTTAAATATATTAATCAAAATTTACAACTAATAAAGTTTAATAATGTTTTATTTGGCACCTATGACAAAATTAAAATTCATTACATGAAATTAGGCGATACTCTATTGCAGGGGGGGGGGATAAATGCTGAATCAAGCTTTAATTAAAATTATAACGTTATTAATTTATCTATGACTTGTGAAATTGCACTTCCTTATTAGTAATTATTTGTATGCATAAAAAAAAGTTACATGTCTCTGAAAAATTTTAAAGGCTCTAGTGTATCCGAAATGTTATAAATTAGCCTTTCTGGCTCTTATTGAAGCAAAAGTGTTTATAATTACAATAATTTAGTACTAAAATGTCTCTACATGTGCCAAACATGAGGATTGCAAAAAAAAAATACTGCCATATTTACATATTTAAATAATTATTTTAGGCTGAGTATTGGTAGATTAATGATTTGATAGTCAAAGCAAAATTTAATGTGTTTGTTAACAGTAAAATTAATTGGTGACAATAGCGTAACTCAGCGAGGAAAGAAAACGCTTCACATAACTGTAGGAATTGAATTTCTCTTTATCTATTTTTTCTCGTCAATTATTAAAAGAATCGCTTTCATTTATCTTGATTTCAATGTCAATATGGACTGATAATTTTTACCACCATGAAGTGAATTCACAGTGAAAATTAGGTAGAGAGAGCATTTAGAGGACCTTCTTCAAATTGCTGAAGACGAAAATTATTTTGTCCCACCCACTTCAAAGAAAGCTTATAACGAGATGAGACTTTCAGAAATGGTTATGTTTGATGTGCATAATATTTACATAAATTTTCGTAAAAGCAGCACAAATATTCGGGTAGAAATAAAGGTTTTTTTAAAAACTCCCAAATTTTCCCGCCTTTTTTTGCTTATAACAAGCAGAGTTTTCTGTTATATTATACGACACTTACAGAAAAAGTTACAATATAATAAAGAAGCATTGTGTAAAAATTTTTAAAAACATTTTTGAATATTATTGAAAATATGAGTAGTTGTAGTAAATAATATTTTACTGCACATGCGCGATACATAGCGTAATTTTTCTTTCATAATTTGAAAGTCGTATATATAGGGAAACTTATGTAAAAAATCCAGTCAAATATCATCAAGTTTTAGAATGATATCAGCATCGCAGTGAGCAGAATATTTTCTTCCCGCCAAGAGAAACAAAACGATGAGGGGTTTTGCACAAATTGATATTTTTTAAACCTCAATCTTCAAATAGTAATAGTCGAACTGCTATTTTCATTTTGAATTTTATTTATGAGTATGCATAGGAATTCAGCATATTCAATCTTTATTAAATTCTATACAATTATTCGAAAATTTAAGTTTAAAAATTTACATTTGTGGAAAACTCCTCATCGTTCTGTTTCTCTTAGAGGGAATATATATATATATATAACTTGTATATAATCATACAGAAATAAAGTAAACAAAACATATCAAGAATCAAATTCTATACTAAAAAGTCATTATTAGAAAAATACATCAATTTTAAATAAAATCTAAAAAATTGAAAATACTAAAGATACCATGAACAAAAAATCAAGTTTAAGAATGTATATGCCAACAAGTAAAAAAACTCTGTTGTTATTAAAAGTATTGAAATAGGCAAACCAAGTAAGTGGAGTTTTCAACAATTAATATAGCAGCTTGGCTGTGGACAAGCTTTAACCAGGTTAAATTAATTTTGCTGTACAAACCATCCCTATTACTATTGTTGTCGAAAAAACAAACAGGGTAATTTACCCTAAAATGAGAGAATTTAGAAAGAAAAGTGTTATACTAACCCTAACAATAAAGCATAACTGTATAGAAACGACTAAAATTCAGGATAAAAATATGTAATATAACATTATATTGCATTATGATATTGCACTAAAGACAGTAAATATATAATTCAATAAAATACCCATACTTTTCATTAAACATTAACTAATCATAGTCTCCTCTTATACTTACCAGAATTCATCTCTTTCAATATAACGCGCCATTCACATTGACATCACATGTTGCCACAACCAAAATTCTTACCATGAAACAGCATAATTGACCAAATAATATAATTAATTTTTGATATCAAGAATTAGTAAGATACCTATATTAAAATTCTCAAAACCATTTTAAAAAATGTAAAACAGCTATTTATCTAGATAATATTTGAAAATTGATAAAAATGTCTATTAAAAAGGAAAATTTCACATGAAAGATCCTGGTGCCATCTATGTAATAAATCTTAAACCATTAACTCAGTATCCAAATTTCAATAAAATTACACTTTACAAGTAGAATATGTGAAAACACTTTCTCACTATCAAAGAAATAAAAATATATTCCTTTATAAACCAATATGAATGTTTTATTCCAAATGACCTAAATATTTCTTATCTATATATACTCTTAGAAAACCTATAGGCATTCCATAATCCAGTGCAAAGGAATAAAAAATTTTTATGTTCTTAATTCTAATATCAATATCAGTTACTAAATTATTATTTCTAATTATATAATTTTTCACTAATTTCTTGAAGACAGAAATGCTAAGATTACTATTCCAAAAAGGGAATTTATTAATTTGAAAATTAAATGCATTTCTTTTATCAAAGATATCTGTTACTAATTTATTATCTATGATTTTAATATCTAGATCTAAAAATTCTGCAGCTAATTCATTGTCATTAGTTTTTATAAGTTTTAAATATTCAGGATAGAAGTCAATATGAGGCTTAAGGTCTATTTCTTTATTGAATAATATTAAATCATCTATATAGCGGAATAATATACTATGGCTAAAATTAGTCAAATCTTTCTCATAGTAGTGAAGATAAAAATTTGCTAAACTATTGCTAGCTATATATATATATATATAAAAGAAGCAAAACATAATAGAAAAACAATAAAATAAAATAAAACAACAAACTTTCATATCAAATTCGAAAAGATATGCAAAAACGAATTGAAAGTATATCCGAGTAAAGATAAAAATGCGAACAGTATCAGATGGAAAAAATATAACACATTAGGGATGAAAATCAATGTTTTAGGCCTCACGACGTAACTGATTGCAAGAAAATGCCAAACTTTTTTATATTTTAACAATTCAGAATAACTTCATCCCCTGAAGTAACGTTATTGTGCTTTAATTGCGTTTTTGATTTTACGATTTATACTCTATCATTCTACGATTTATACTCTCTATCATTTTACGCGCCGCGCGCGCGCGCGCGATTTATACTCTCTCTCTCTCTGTATATATATCAGTCTCAACCAACTTTCCTATTGGTCTTCTAATATTTCTATTAAGATTTATAGAAACACAATTCTCGCTCAATTTTCTCGTATTAAATCTATTTGTTCAAATGAAAATTAAAAATCAAGACAACCAAAGCTTTTGTTTGATCAACTTTTAAAAAATGGTATTCCCGAAATTATATTATTAATTCCCTTGACGATATCTCAAGCAGTGAATTAGAAGATATCGGCAAGGCCTTTTTCTCTTTTTTCTTCCTCTGTGTGGCAGCAACAATAACTGGTTTGACGACATTTCCTCGTGCGACTTACAGTCTCGTTTGGGTGGCAGGCCTTTTACTTTTTTTTCTCTTTTATTGTTTTGTGATCTAGGTCTTATGTATTCGTTTTTTTTCTTACGATTTTTTAAATCATCTTCCTTTTATTTCTCTTTTATTCCAGAATTTTTCCATTTTTAATTGTCTTGTGCTTTTTGAGAAGATAGCGACAAAATTTTTACGTTTTTTCGTATGTCGTTAGCAGAAAAAAGCACTTTTTAATATCATAGGCTTCTCTCCCTGACGAGCGACTCGCCATGATATTTTTCAATTTAATAAATTTTTGTCTTCTTTTTTCGTCCTTTGTTCCTTGTATGTTTTTGAATTTTTGTCCTTTGTTTCCAGTTTATTTTGATATATATATATATAGTTAAATATTATTTCAAATAATCAAAAAATGTGTTATATTTTTAATATTATAATGTAGAAATTAGGAAATTATATGGAGGTGTCTGTTACACAGTTGTTTAGAATTTAAATCACAAATATAATACAATATGCCTACAGTAAATTTTAAATTTAGAAACCACTATAGAAAGAACACTTGAAATCATAAGGCAATTGATTAGAATTTAGAAGCAACCGATCACTACACCATGATTAATTTATATGCTTTAAACCAATGGCCAAAAGAGAAGAATTGCGTTGTGTTGGTATCAGTTAAACATTCAGGTTCAAAAATATAAATTTAAGAAAAAATGTCAGATGGGGATAATTCTCCTGAAGTCAGTGTGCTATGAGATAAATGATGACAGAGGCATACTTAGTAAAATGAAACAATTTATTAAAGATCTAGTTATATTGTCTAGGCTATATATATGTGAATCATTTCAAACACACAAAACAAAATCTAACATTCAAATTTGGAGGGGGCCCTTCCTCTTATATGCATTTACTTATTAAAACAAAGCACATGTTTCCAAGTCAGATGTGCATAAAATATTACTTCACATAAAATATGTCTACTCAATTTCATGTTATTTAAATACTTGCACTATTTAACATCAATTTGAAATTTACTCTGTGTCAAAGATATGTGTAACTAAATTTCTCATAAAAGGACAAGAAGGTAAGAATAGTAAATCACATTTATATATATAGGAGAGTTTACTGTATTTAAATATATATCGATGGGGTGGGAGTTCTAAACGAGCTTTTAATTTCGTGATGAGCGTTTTGGTCAGAAAATTTCTGCAACATAATATTATTTGTTATTTTGCCACAGCTTAAGGTTTCCGGGTTGTAGAAGTGAATCCATCCTTAAGATTTTCCCACACTTTGATGAAACCATTTCAATTTTTAAGAATCTTGGGAATAAGAGCTACACTTTTCTTTTAAATATAACCAGTTGATTCCTTAATTTTGCGGCCCCTGGCAATTGCGCCCAGTTACCTGCCCCATCCTAGTTACGCCATTGGTTTTGTTAATCTTATGCAGAGAAATAACTCTATTACGCTACCAGCGAATGAATAACTGTAATTGCTTGGAAGAAAAATAGTTTTAAAAACCGTCGCTCTAAACACTACTGGAATCAAATGTTGAATAATCAATAATTCCGTTTCCATTTTAATCAACAGGTCTTTTATTACTAGAAGCAGAAGTGAAACCGAAACAAAAACTCTCATTCAATTAACAGTTGTAACTGGTTACAGTTAAATTTGCACGCACAAGTACTTAACACCTAATTTATAAGAATTAATACAGAATAAAAACTCCATAGATATGACATTACCATTAAACTGTGCAAAGTCTTCGTTGAAGAACATTAAAATCTTTATTTGTAGATTTGGCATAGCATTTACAGGTACAAGGTATTAAATTTAACATTCGAGATGAGAATTTACTTGAAGGCAGCTCACTCCCGCTATTAAAACGGGAGTATAAAAAGCATGCGCACTCCAGTAAACCAAACTTCAACCAGCGGGAATGGCCTCCCCTAAACTTTCTCGTATACTTCCCCAAAAAGGTGCTGTTTCCCCTCCCACCGCGTGGATAAATTAGAAGACCACATACCAAATTTCAATTATATGATGTAAGTTACTAAAAGATTTGCACAGATCTAAGCAGCCTTTTAGCTTGCCAGCAATATCTCCGATCTGATTGTTACAAATTTACTACCGATAGTTGTAGTTGAAAATATCATGCACATTGGCAGTGCTTAAGAAATTAAAAAAGCATGAAGAACAGAACTGATGAATCAATTGACACTAATTTTGGTTTGTTACTTTATAACTTTACTTTTAACAACTACTTTCGTTCTGTCAGAGTAAAAATAATGCAAAATCCACTCAGAAAAAAATGCATTACCAAATATACAAAATAAAACAAACCCCAAATCAAATATGCAACTCTTATTGAGAAAATGTTTCGGCGTGAAAGAAAAATTAAAAGAAAACACTCCATAATTAATTCACTTTTATTCGAGAAGAATTTGGAAGTGAACCAAGAGAGACCGTATTACGGGAACAGCAGTAACCAGTACGCATGCGCGTGGAGATAACGGATTCTCGTCAAAAGTAAATTATGCGGACCGACAGACAGTCAACACTTTGACGGATTTGGCCAAAAATTTTATACGGACCTACATTCATGACGATAAAACTTTGTAACAAATTTTATCCATAAGTGCTATGCATTATCCATGTGCATCTAGCTATTCAAGTTTTTGAGTTATAGTGTTCGCATGACTTCGGACATACAGACTTCCCGTTGATGGATTTTGTCCAAACTTTGATAGAAACCTACAAATTATGTTTAAAGACCACATACCAAATTTCATCCCCGTAACTCTAATAGTTTTCGAGTTATTGTGTTCACAGACACACAGACAGACATAATTCCAAAATTGTGTTTTTCGGACACAGGGAGGTCTAAAACGTGGAGATTCGTCAAAATCTCGAGTTCGAATTCTTTAACGATTACAATACTTTCTCTTTGTATACTTCGTATACGAGAAAGTAAAAAAGAGAGCGTCAAACTAGCGATTCGAGGTTTTATAAACTCGAAAAGGGGGAATTCTCTTAATTTGGAATACAATTGATAGGAAATCGTTGATTCGGCATTTTCCCATTTGTTACATTCCTAATGGCTGGGGTCAAGCTAAAAAATTGAAAATTCAATGATATTGATCTTTATTTCCTACTAGAAAATCACCCGTCATGGTTTGACGGGTGCAAATTGCCTCTTCATTTGAGTTTTCCCGTCAAATTTGACGTGTTTAAATAGATATATATGCGAGAGAAATGTTTAACATTGATTGAAAACAAATAAAATAAGCATATGTTTTTTGACAGGAAATATTTTTTTATTTGCATATTATTTAAATATTTCTTTATTCAAAAAACCTCTTGGTAAACAACATTCCGTGTGAAGTATTTTTCGTTGTTTAATAATTTTCCTTGTACTTCAGATGTCTCTGTGTAAATTTTAACGTGATTGAGAATCCTAGACCTTGAAGGTGCAACATAGAGCTGTCCATGTGAAAAGACAGGCTCATCGAGGTAAATTCCAACATAATCGAAAGTTTGCCCCTGCGATTTGTTGATAGTCATCGTGTAAGCTGGAATTAACGGGAACTGGCGACGGTTGAGAACGAATGGTAGATTCACGTCACTGGTGGCTAATTTAATTCTTGGCAAGATAACAGCATCACCACGATTGTATTCAGATACAATTTGGCATCCAAACTATATCACGCGCATGATATACCATTGACTTAATTTACTACTTTCTATTAAAAAACGGAAATTAATTTGAAATATAGGATTAATATAATTTAAAATTTCTCGGAAACTATTGATCGTAGCGAGATAAATTTTATATCAATCGATAGAAAATTTTATTTCACTATTTTAGAGCTATTAAATTTGAAATTAGAACGACAATTACTCTTTTAAATTTTAAATCACTGAAATTTAGGTTCTCTAACAATGAAATAATGCTGTTTAAAGTCTCGCAGTGCTATGGCACGAGTTTTATTGTTGGTGACGTCAGAGCGTTACCAGAGGATCTGGGCTATTATATTAGTAATATATTGTTTCAAAAATGTTGAATTATTGCAGGTTTTCAACGACAATCGTTGTCATTGCTAAGGAAACTTCGTCATTTCGTTTATTAGATGAAACAAACGTCAACACCCTCCTGAATTCTGGAGATTTTGTTGATTGAAATTGCAAGGAAATTCAAAAAAATTATTTAAAAAAGCAAATATAGCTTTGCATGACCGAATAGTTCAGTATGATAAGCTTTTCCTGAAGCCTAGCAAAAATTTAACTTTTAATCTCACAGATGAGTTACGTCCAAACGTTTTAGCATTTGCTTTTCTCCCGATAGAACGTTAGAATTGTTGTTCAAGTATCCGGTTTCCGTCAAAAACCGCAGATTCTGCACTGAGAGATATTAAACGAAAGATATTTCTAAAAAAGAAATCTCTCTTTTATATCTGTCACTTTTTCAAACTTTGTCTTCATCGTTTTGTTTCTAAGTAATGAACCAACAAAGCTTATTATAAAATATCTTTTCATTCTTCTAATTAGATAGTTATTTCTTTTCAGCTTTAAAAAAATCCTGACTTTGAGTTTGTTAATTTAATGAATATATCATTTTCTCAGTCTGATCATCATTCCAAAGGGAATTTCTTCTCTTTTTTTCCTGAAAGTTAAAATAAAAACTTCATGAAATTCGTAATCATCAGTGAAAACCTTTAAGAACACAAATCTTGTACGAAACTAATGAAATAACTTTTTAAAAAATTCCACATTCAATCATCATTGCAGTTTGCCTTTTCTATTATCATTACTACCAGAGCCATTTTCATTTTCATTCTGTTTTTTTCTTCTACATTTTATTTTTTTCCTTCATCTTCGGAACAAAAGATTTGGAATTCTAGGATCAATTTTTTTAAATGTAAATAGCCAGTTCTGAATATTTAATCCTTTATTCCAATCTCCAATTAATTTTTACCTCTGGGAACAATAGATAAACTTATTAAACGAAGCTATTTTTTATTCTTTTAATAAAAATATTCTCAATCTCAGAGTCTGTAAAAACCACATTGGTTACACTGAGACTTTTAGGGTTATGCATGTGGACGGACAGGATTCTTTTTTCACTTTTTTCCCCTTCCTCTTTTCAATTTAAATGAATGGTTGAGATAGAAAGTGAAAGAAAAAGTTATATTTCTCTTTAGTGAAAAATAAAAAGAAAAGAGATATGAGGGAGGGAGAATGAAAAAAGCGGGTAAAGGAAAAAGGGGGAACTTCGAGTGTTATGCAAATCCATTCTGAGACAAAGCAAAAGGAAATGCAAATTGAAAAAGCGGGGGAACAGCGAAAACCCATTCCAATTAAACCGGAATCAACACAGAATGCTATTAAGAGGGAACCTTTAGAATGATAGTATCTATTTTTCAGAAAACCGAACGACTTCTTTAGGTGGAAATGCATTCGCATTTAAAGCGGGATGAGTCAACAAAGTCAGTTGCCAAAATTGCGGTGCAATGATGATATCTTTTATTGCTAAAGCTCCCAATAAAGCTTTAATCCTTAAAGGCCCAGTGTTGCCTTTAAGCAACATACCCAACTTTGTCTTCTAAAATCTTGAGGATAAGACTGGAGCTCTAGTGATTATTGTTGCCAATAAGAAACACTGAAATTTTTATTAAATCAATTTACAACATATAAATGGCAGCCTGAGTGCTAATAAAAAAGGAGGCTGCATTTTTTAAGCTTTGTTTGTACGCTTGAGAATACCATTCTACAATGTTGAAGGAAATTCCTTATCCGTATTATGATTTATTAAAATTCATCTGCGTTTGACATTATAGAATTTTATCAAGGAAAGTTATTTCTGAAATAAAGACCAGTGTTGTCAGTTGGTAAAAACTGTTTTTTAGCCATGCACCATAGTTAAAACAAAATAGGATTTTTAAAAGTATTTTTTCCATGTTTTATTCAAGAAATGAAAGTCAGAAAACATTTTAAAATCAATATTTTTAAAAATCAGGCTTTTAAGGGTTAAGACAGCGGATTACTACTAGAAATAAACACTAGTTCCTTGTACTACTTCTTTTAAGAACTACATCCAAAAAGGAACTAATACTTAGCGCAGAAGATATCTCCAATTTCATCAAGTTATTTTGGATTCTTTCAACTGAAACTTAAACAGTTCCAGACAGTTACTATATAAGTCAAGATTGAAGGTAACCCCTGGAGCAGTGGCAAGTACTCGGGGGGCTATCCAGAGGAATTTTTACTATTTACCCCGATACCCATGTCAATCTTAACAGCAGCCATCTTTCCAAAGAATTTTAGAATTCAAGATAATCGATATGAAAATTATTTCTGCTATATAGTAAAATTTCGATTAACCGGCACTCGTTTAACCGACAGTTTCTGTTATCCACCTTCGTCTAAAAAAATAGGCTTATCGTATTACGATACATTTCTGTATACCACTATTCTTATATCGTAGTTTATATTGATTGTTTTATAAAATCAAATACAATGTGCATGTAATATTCACTTTAAAAGGATTTTATTTTCCACTTTCGCCCAAACTTGTAGTGAAATCACGTTACTATACATATGAATTAAGAGATTTCTATTATCCGACACAGCCCTGGTCCGGAGGGTGACAGATAATCTAAGTTTTACTGTACTTATTTATCTTTCCCGGTCATGCGCCCTTTTCCGAATTCTCCAAAGATTTAACTTGGCCAACACACCCAACTGCAGCTGTGAAGTAATAGGCTGCTACATTCACTATGGAACAGAGTGTATTCTTGCATCCTCTCGGCATATGAAGAAAATGAATCGCAATTCTAGCTAGCTTAATTGAAGAGAATGGCAGATTCCACCCCTTTCTAGGGCCAAAAAACATGATATACAGGGGGAGGCTCGTGCATAGGGATTGCTGTATTGCAGCACCCCCAACTTTTTCCGTTGTGTAAATTTATTTTATTTCGCATTTAATATTTAAATCTACCAACAATCTAACACAATTTTACATTAAGCGATTTCGATCTTCAAACAAGCTGCGAGGAAAAACTGAGGCATAAAACTAAGTTCCCTATATTAATTTTTCACTACCCGGAGATGATGCACAAAGGAGAAAGTAACTTAAAGTAAAGGAGAACTGAGGATCGTTCCAGCACCGAATTTTGCCTGCGCGCATGCATGATCACACAGAGCAGGCTTTCCCTTCCTTTTTCTATTGCGTTTTTAAGCTGAAGGGGAACTGTCGAGTAGGGTTGAGTGATACTGTATGAACTTGATACTTTGTATCAGGTACGCAAAAGTATCAGATACACCTAAATGATACAGACCAAAAGTATCAGGTAGTCGGTATCAGTTCTCGGACTCTAATGATAACGATAAGTAATCGCTTCCGTCCCGTTCCTTTCCGGTCGGCTGATACGAAGTATCAACATGATACAAGTATCATATGATAAAACATATCAGATTGATACAGTTCCAGGTTTGGGATGGCTTCGCATTTTCGGTAGAGGTATGATGATGAAATGCATGTGGCCTTGGTTTTAAAGTCATGACGGGGGGGGATGGGGAGAAGAGAAACAAATACTTAAGTGTATCGGAAGGCGGGTTTACCTAGCTGGGATTGGTATGTGTGGGATTGGTATGTAATGCATTAATTTTGAGGAAATGATGCAATAGGATTTCAGCATTATACACGCTTGCAGGAACATCTCGATCGAGAATAATCCCCAAAGTAGGTAGGTACTTCCTTATTAAAGATCTAATAAAGACGAGAAGAGAGGTACAATTTTCTGTATTAAAAAAACTAGTCAGAAAACATTTTTGCACGATTGTGACATCCGTTCCATGAGAACTAATTTTTTCGATAGTGATACTGATCTTAAAAGGCAAAAAACAAGATTATCTTCTGACAAAGTAAAAAAATTAGTTTTTATAAAACTATAATTATTGAATTATTTTTATCTCTCTCTTGGACTCTTTTTTTTGTACCTTGTATGTTCTCATTGTTATACTTTTGTTAATATACCTACTTCCCTCTTTTCTTAATTAAAGAGAAATTTCATGTTCTTTGTTTTAAGTTTTTTGTGTTAAACTCTACATATTAATAGACGTTTAGCTTTAAAAACTATTATCTCCATCTCTTCCAAAATTGCTCGTTACCTTTAACTTTAGTTGCTAATTTTAATTCTTAAAGCATTTTTAAAAAGTGAAGACTTTTCTAAAACTTAAAAGACTGATAGCAAGTTTCATTTTGTTTTTAAGTATTTCATCGTATATTTATATTTTAAAATATAAATATTTTCTGCTTAATTATATTTTTTAAATCGTTATATTCTGAAAATTCTATTCATGCTCAGCATTTAATTTTTATGTTCAATTTATTTTACTAATAACAATTCTGTTGTTCGAGTTACTTATTGTTTTCGAATAAAGAATTGCTTAAAGCAAAATATATTTATTTAATCATACAAAATCACATCAATCTTATATACTTAATAAACATTTCAAAAAAGGTTTAAAAAATGCGTTAGAGATAATTTTATTCCAGGTAATGATAAGAAATAATATATATAGGTAGATTTAAAAAACACACATAACTCATCGCCAAGGAAGAAATCTCGTATCACTACCCGATTGCCGACTACCCAGTTCCGTACCGACAGGAAGGGATCGGTTATCGGCTGTATCAGACACAAAAGTATCAAGTAAAAGTATGAGGTACAAGCACGTATCGGTATCAACTTGTACCTGATACAGCAAAACCTGGTATCAACCCAACTCTACTGTCGAGTTCTGCAGCCCCAGTTAAGCTGAAAACAGTTTCAAACATTTTACCACAGAGGAAAATTTTTTCGCGAGCTAAAACTGTGAAAATAAGTAAGAAAATGAAGGAAAATCAATGATAAATAAAAATTTGATTGAGAAAATTTTTTTATACAAATTAAATTTCAATAAAACTTCTTGCCACCAAAAGATTTTTTCGATAATTTTTAGTTATAAATGGTGATGAAATACACATGAGAAATTTTCCGTGATAGAAGTGTTTTCAAAATTTCAGTTTAACAAATTTCAAGTTTAAATTTTTTATTAAAATTAATTTGTTAAAATACTTATCCGTTAGAAGAGGAAAAATGTTATAAGTTTATTCTTTAAATGTTCATCAACTCAGAGTTAATGAAGAAAAGACACAAAATGTAAGTGGTACAAATATGCCTCATGAACAGTGAAGGATTAAAAGTTACAGCACCCCCAAGATTACATAGCGCGAGGCGCCACTGATAATATCATCTTCGATTACATACAGGGTGATTATAAAAACCTTTGCCGATATATGACCCCCTAAAGAGCATACCGTTTGATAGAATGAAAAAAAAATGGATGCAAGTATTATATGGTATGCGCTCAAGAGTGATGTGAAGAACAATAGTCCAGCTCTCACAGTTATGTTTAGAGAAATGGCAGCACCTACTTTTTTCATGGAAAATAATTCTCACAGTTAAAAAATTAAAGTGGAGTTGAAACAACATTTTTAGCCCGAAAAATGGCGGCGCTAGTCAGAGACAAAAAAAAAGTAAAAACAACAACCGTGATACTGAAAACTTTGTCTCTGCCTAGCGCCGCCATTTTTCTGCTAAAATCACCGTTCGAACTCCATTTTAAGTTTTTAAGAATCATGTTTCCGCGAAAGAAAGTAAGTATTGCCATTTGAATATTTCGAAATTTTGCCACTGTAGCCGTAACTGCGAGAGCTGGACTATTGTTTATCACATCATTCTTGAGCGCATACCGTATAATACCTGCATTCAATTTTTTTCCGTACCCTCAAACGGAATGCTCGCTAGGTGGTCATACATCGGAAAAGTTTTTTTTTGTATATAATTACCCTGTACATGACAAACTGTTGAAGCCTGATTAGGAAGCTAAACATTTCACTCCTTTTCAGTTTTTTTAAATGTCGTTATTGTTCCATTTCTATATTATTTTTCATCAATTTTTTTAGCATTTCTTATGTCCTTTTTATATTGTTTTTGACATTCCTTTGAGGTATTTTTATATTCAGTTGTGTTTTGTGCATATATTATTTTTTTGTTATTTTTAAAATTCTTCTGCATTTACATACTCTTAGTCTTTTTTTACTTTTTATTTGAATTTTTCATTTCATTAGCTTTTTTGATTTTATACATCTATCTTTTCGTTTCATATGCATTTGTATTTCTATTCAACTCTCTTTTGACACTTGCTTCTTCCACTCCATGCCCATTTAACTGATCAGGGATGTTCATGTATAGGTGCAGGGATACGCAGTGGTGTTCTGTGATATTTATATCACACAGCTAGAGAAATAATTGAATCCCTTCTATTAAATGCAAACATAGATCAAAGCGGAGTCCGGATGTGAAGGAAATGAACAAGCTGGCAAATTGATAAAAACAGGGCCTACTTTGCCTTTCAATCCAACTCAAAATGTCCTTCATTAAAATCAACCTGAACAGCATATTACTACAGAAATGGTAAAACTTAAAGTATCGAAATGGCACAATACGCCACTTTCGTGAAATTCTAATTGGAGTCATCTACCAGATGGAAAACATGAGACATTATTTTCTCCTCCGAATATGGAATGATTATATGAAATATTTCATAAAATAAGAGAATATGTAAAAATTCCTTTTCTTTAATTTCTACAACGAATTTCATCGTTCGAAAGAATGTTGGAAAAAGTTGTAATCTTAATTACTACTTAATTAATACTTACTTACACTAAAAGCACACGGAAGTAAACGATTTCTTAAAGATAGGCTCGAACTCACAGCATCTTTATTACGCGCAGATACAGCTGTACAAGTCTGTGCTAACAAATTACCCCACTTGGGGTCACAGTGAGTCAGTTTTTTTAATTTAAAATGCATAAAAAAATAAGAAAACGATCAAAACTTTCCCTCCTTTATTGCAATTTCTTCAACGAAATACATCGTTCGAAACAGTGCTAGTATGAGCAGTCGTCAATACCTATACGGGAAATGGACGAGAGTGATTGTAAAAAACCATTTCCACAGAAGAAGCTGGAACTCGCCTTCTGCTCCTTTCTGTAATTTCTTCAACGAAGTACATCGTCCGAAATAATGTTAGTAAGAGCAGCCGTCAATACCATAGACTAAGGATCATAGGTCTATGGTCAATACCTATAAGGGAAGCGAACGAGAGTGGCGGTAGAAGCCATTTCTACAGTTGAGTATCGAACTCGCGTCCTGAAAGTTACGCACAGATGGTGCTGTATAAGTACAACGAGGGGTTCGCGCGTCAATGGATAGGTAAGGAATATTCTTTTTTTTCAGACTTATTTGAAATTTTTGTAACAGTCGGAGAATTAATAAATTTTCCGTTCGTTTTTTTCAAAATCTTCAACAAATGACAAAGTTTGGCAGCAATGTTTGAAGACAGTTGTTTCGAAGAGTGGTTTATATCAATTGGGGACATTAGATAGAAGAACAGAAAAAGAAAAGTTCCTTGTTTTAAGCTCAAAATCACAGCCGCGGCGCTACTTGCAAGTAATACTGTATAATTATCTTCGCCTAAGGATATTCTACTTTAAGAATTACTCTAAGTTTTTTAATGAGAATGATCTAAAGCACTTTTCCTATTACAAAGTTTTACCTGAGCTTCCCATACGCTTTCCTGTCTCACTCGTGTTTAACTAACGTAACTATAAATCAATAGGATATAGTAGTTATGATTCAATTATGCCTCTTTTTGTAGCTTCATACATTCTTTTCAACATCTTCTTAGCTGTTTGTTTTGATATTTATTACAGTTTATATTTCTGACTCACGTAGAGTATTGCGGTTGCTGCCCTTCAAAAAGAAAACACTGTCTTCCAATCAATCAAACTGATTTTTCAGGGACACATTTTGGTAATATATTGTCGATTTTTTAAAGCAATATGAAAAATCTTTTTAAAAGAAATATCTTCTTTAAGAGACTTTTACTTATCTAAAGTCAAAGAAAAGTTGTAATAAGCTACGAGCTTCCACAAGACCGGTGGATAATGTTATGTGTGTTCGTGTCGATTTTAGGTCTATATCTAAGAAAAGAAACATTTATCGACTTTTTTTTTATTCATAAATTATCAATATTGAGTATAATTTTTTTATACTCAATATCTATTACTGTGGTTTAAATGCAAATTATGTTACCAGTTCCGCTTGCATATATTGTTCAAGCAGTTTAGCTGGACGTATTGATGAACCATGTAGCTTTCTCCTTGATATCAGTTTCAATTATCGTGAAATCACGAACTTTTCATCTTAAATAAATATCGAATTTTATTACATGAAATGTCGATTATTTTTGCTAAATATAAATTTCTTTAAAGTATACCAATTCTTTTAAAATATATTAGAAGTGGATTCATAACTATTTAACTTACATAATGATACACATCGTAAATTTCCCTTCTCCTTATCTTGAATTGTATCTTTGAATATAACTAACTCAACAACAACAAAACGAACTGCGATTACTTCTCTTACTCTTCCTTTACATTTTTCATACTCCCATTGGTGCTACACTTTGATCTTCCTTTTCTATTTTTATGAATCGCACTCCGTAGTAGCTTGGCTGTAATAAATAACGATTACGATTCCTGTTAACTCAAAGTGGCCATAATATTGATACATATCATCAATTTATACAAAAAAGTAGATAAAAGTTTTCATTTAGTTATATTAACGTCCCGTTTTGAAGCAACGCGAGCGCTATTTTGAGACGGACCTCGTAATTTTGAACCGCGATCAGATGACGACACCTGAGCTGGTGGCGCCTCTCCAAGCTTCCGCACCACACCAGCGGGAGGACTTTTGGTTCCTTATGTATGATTTGGCGTGCAGCGTCCCAATACGCGACGGATTTTCAGCGCAGTCGGGTTACGAACATGGAGCCCTCCGGATCCGGCGCCGGCACCTTACCACTATGCCACCGCGGCCTCAGTGCATAAAAGATTTATGAAGTAAATCAAAGGTAGTGTTCTCCCCTCGATTTTTTCGTATATTGCCACAATATGGAGCGGTCTGTGTTTACCTTCGTCGTGTAGAGAAGAGAATCGCCTACTGTTCATCTCAAAAAACCAAGACTAGCACTTTTGGACGATTATACTTCGGAAAGGGATGGCAGGCAAATGAAAAGATGAGGGTATTTCTGGAGTTCTTTGTTAGGCCCTGCTAATTAAAATGTAAACATCTCCCCCCTATATTTTTTCCTTCACCCCTATTTTAGTGAAATCAACTCCACCTGGCGCCTGCGCAAAGGTGTGGATGGTTTCCGTATCTGAGAATGATTAGCCATATTTTGAATCACTTCCCTTTGACCGATAATGCCCAAAATTTGTCAGAAATCTTACAATTTCGGCGTTAAGACCACATATCAAATTTTCATTTACCTGTCTTGTTCCCGTATCGTGTTCACAGACAGACATGATTCTAGAAATGCCTCAAAAGTGAAGATTTACCAAAATCTGAATTGGAAATTGAATTTTTTTTTTTACGATTAAGGTATTTTTACTTCATATATGAAAAAGTAAAGAAATCCTTGAGGACCTATTTACAGAGTTATAATAAAAAATAATCAAGTTGACGGCACAGAGAAAGTTACGCTGTGTATGCATCATTACGTTCAGTTCAAAAGTCCAAAATAGGACCTGTATTTATTTAAAAATGCTTGATACATTTAAACAGAATTTAGTCCAAAATAGAACTCGTAATTATTTAAAAATACTTGATACATTTGAACAGAATTTAGTTCAAAATAGGACCCGTATTTATTTAACAAATACTGATGACATTTAATCTGAATTTAGTTTTAAAACCAATATTTGATATTACGCTTAATAAAGCTATATTATAAATAAAAATTGTTTAATTTTATTGTGATCTTATTACAGTCTTAACATCTATTAATTTGGTGAAATCGTAAAATGCCCTTTTAAGACGAGGATTTTGTCGGACAAACAGGAAGATAATTTCTCCTTTGGGTTGTCAAGAGTTGTGTATTGATGCCTTTTTTTTTTTAGCAACAAATTTAGCCCTTCATACAACAGACTGGTATATACAAAGTAATACAATATATCGACATTTATATGGTGATTAGAGGGACCGATTTGTTCAGTGAGGGAAGTGAAGTTCTAACCACTTGGTGGTACAGAATCTGTACCAACAGCGCACGCCGAGAAAATAATTCTACTGGAGAAAAACATGAAGTTACGGTGTTTGTTGGCAACGTAAATGTACTGCCGATTTGAGTTTTCTTTGACAACAGTTACTCCACATCATAGGAAGGTAAGTGATGTCCGGAATGCTTACATCTGCAAGGGAAATGATGTCCTAATCAGGGCCAGCCCGAACAAAAGTGGTGCCTATTGCAAAGTAGACTTGCAGGACCAATTTGTTAGAACAAAATAATTTATTGCATTTTGCTATTTATTGCATTGAACAATTTGGTATAGTGATGTCTAAAAGAATACATGAAAATGATAAATAATTAAATTATTTTTATAAAGGTACATTTCTATCACACAAAAATCGTTAATAAATCAAATAACAAAAATAAATATTTTATGAATACAATTCGGTATGCGACCAAAAAAGTTATGCGATTTTTGTTTCATTTTGATACAGTTTTACCCTGGTCCTAATAACTTTGTGGTACGGCATCTGTAACGTCCTCGCATGCAGAAGACATAATTCTATTGACGGATTCTATTCAGGAAAACATAAAGATCCGTCCTTTGCCGGTGAAGTAAACGTACTCTCAATTTCAATTGTCTTTGTCAATACTTATTCCACATAACAAAGGAATATTCAACTATGACAAATATCAGTGTCGCTCTCAACGTCCTGAACATCTCCATCATTCACTCCTACTCCCTCCTTCAAGTACTTATCTCTTTCAGTCCGCACTTCTCCTTTTTCCCACCTCCCCATCCTTTTTATGCGGTATACCTTTTTAATTAATCACAAAAATGCAAAAACGGGAAGGAATCTCTTTTCACAGAGGTTTAAAAAGTTTCTCCGCTATGTATTTCGGATTTAAAATAAGAAACTCTGTTTACCCGTCGCTCTCTGTCTGAGCTGTTCCGTGTAAAACGAACGAAATGTTGCGCGGAAAAAGTGTATTTTTTCGTAAGAGTTAAGTTAAAGCGAAAAAATACACCTTCCAGGAACACAAAGTCAGAAAGAATACATAAAGTTTCCTTTTGCAGATAAGATATGAAGATGAAGAGCTTAGCATATATTTAAGTAAGGATTTTTTTTTTATTCTTCTCCTTTCTCTTACTTTTTTTTATCTTCTGTTAAAAGAAAGCATATTTTCCCGAGCCACACAATGTTAGATTTCTTTTACGAATGAAAAAATTCTGACATTTCCCATGGAAATATGATACAAGTTTACTTTCGTTTTGAAAAGTCCCTTTTTTCCAAAACTTAAACATGGTTTGTGATATTAAAGTAACAACAGAAATGGGTGGACAAAAAATGTTTAATTTTCTGTGGCTGGGATTTATTTATTAAGTTCTTCATTTATATGCATGTAATAACTAGGTGGAAAAAAGAAATTATGAACAGAAAGAATAAAAATCGGACACAAAAACATTGTTTGGTGGAAAAATTGGATTTGTTGTTAAGTAAGATAACTAGTTTCTTAACTTTCAAATTAAAAAAATAACTTATCTGGTTTAATCCTTTTATTTTTGTATGCTGGTTAATTAAATAAATTTCAAAGAATAGTTTAAAATTTTCTGCAAACGCTGTGTTGCTTAAAGCTGGCACTGCTTAATGTTTGACTTTCAGTTTAGGATATAAAACATTTGAGTTCAATTTGTCTACTGACAGTTTAATCTTTATCTTTAAAGAACTTAAATATGCATTCTGGAGATTAGTTTATAGTTTTGAACTTTTAAGTATATAATAATAATGCTTTTAAGAATTCATTATAAGGTGCAAATTGACAGATGGATTAAAAAATGCATTTGCAAAGCTTTAACATTAAATTTAATATATGTCGCCTTCGGTATAAAACAAATGGATGAGATTTTTAATTCGTTTCGATTGTAAATTTCTACACATAGATCATCTGTTAATTTCTATATCTATATAGTTCGTGCTTTTATTTGATACTTCTTAACCATGCCATTCCGAAAAATTTCAATCTACAACCATTCATTTTGCTCGCATGTCCGCTGTGGGTTTGTAAGGTTTCTTCATCATGGATACCAATCAGGAAAATGTACACTGTGAGTCATTTACATTCTATTTCTGTACCTTCACCTTCGTATTACATGATAACGTTACTGTTCAATCTCTACTTCTTCTTCAGTGACATGTCTCCTTTTACTCTGGTCATCCATAATTTATATTGACTTTTCTTTAGGGACAAGTTCAAATTGTGGTCATATATTACACATTTAATATTACTCGTGGTGTCGTTCAACCACGTGCGTTCATCTCTACCACTTTACAGTTCATCCGCAGCAGTTGCAGTCTAGCCGCAATGTTCTCAGTTCACACTTTGATACATTAAGTCAGTCTCACAATCTATGTAGTCGATTGGAGAAGGCACAAAAGAAGGATTGAAGGAAAAGGCAAAAAAAAAAAAAAACCGGTGCAACGGATAACCAGATGTGCATGGAACAATGGGTAAGGAGCTTGGATATGATGCAAAAGGAAGAGTGATGGAGAAGGCAGAAGGCCGGTGCAACAGCTAACCAGATGTGAGTGGAACAATGTGTAAGTGACTTTGGAGAAGATGCAAGAGAAGGAGTAATGGTATCAGTAAAAGACCGGTGCAATGGATAACTAGATGTGGGTAAGTGACTTTAGAGGAGATTGACCGGTGCAAAGGAGACCGGTCAATTTCCTCCAAATAGATAATCCGAGTGTATGTGACCAGAGAAAGAGAGCTGTAGATTATAACTTGGTTTTAAAATGTCAAACACATGTTGTGCGAACTAGAATTGATTTTCAAGTTGAGATTTTCATTTATTAAACAATGTGCAAATGCCATTCGCTTCTTTCTTGGCTGTGAAAACGAGCAATTCATGCCACTTCAATCGGCGATATTGCATCTTATATCAAATCAAGATCTATTGAAGAAAATCCAGAATCTGTTTTCCGATACATGAAACAAATAACGCAACAAACGAGATTATAAATTTTTTATTGATTGTCCGAATAGTTTCGTGATTTAGAAAACTCTTATTTTCGAAATTTAAAGACAAAGTATCTTAATATATTTCCTAGACGAGAAGCAAAAAATTTTTTGAAAACAATATTTGTATTCCACAAGCAATTTTGTATTTGAAAGCAATATTTGTATATAATGAAGAATGCAGACCGTTCATGCTCACAGGGCATATACTCAAGTGGTGGTTTCAATTTCATTTCGGAATCCATTGAGCATTTTGCAGGAGAAGAAAAAGACGTAAAATTGCAATATAGCATAAGACAACTTTAAATAATATATTAGAGGTTTTCAAATAGGTCTGTGAAATCACTTGAATGAATAGTATTTCGTAAGTAGATTTCATAACTAAATTTGCTATTGCCCAGTACCGTATAAATTTTAATTCGCATGAAAAGAAATGATTACAGGGTAACTCCCAATCCTTTCATTTATAAGCTACCTGTGGATCATTTTATAAAAAGTTTATGTATGTAAATCAGGCATCTAAGCGCATCGGAAAATTTTAATGAATCTTTATATTGTATAGTTTTAACCAGAACCTAAAGTAATTTAAATGTCAATGGCAAAGGAACTATAAAGAAAGATAAGTGTTATATTTAACAATATACTTACAATCTTCAAGTTCCTTAAACAATAGTCTTCTGCGATATACGGGGAGTTCAACTCAAGAAATTTAATTAGCAAGCCATCCTTTCCACCAGTCTTTTCAAAAGAAGCTAACTTCTAAAATAAAAGGGTGTTATGATAAAGGATGTTTTTATAATGAGATTTCCAGGATATATTAATATCAGTTGTTTTCACTCCAAGAACAAAAGGTCCCCACACCTTCGCTGTAACAGATCGCGGATAATAAAGTTATCAAAAAGTACAAAAAAGTCTTCTTCGGTTATTTTAAGATGGTTCCATTCAAAAGGTGGCGCCAAATTCGTCTGCACTTTGTTTCAAAATTGCCAAGAAATTCAAAAGAAAGTGAATTGCATTTGTTGATTCAAATCATATAGGTTCCCAGAACGCAGCTGTCACGTAAGAAAGGAAAGAAATTAGGAATGTTGGAGTGTGAGAAAAGCCAAGTATTTTCTTCTATTCGGAAAAAAAATCGAAATATCTTATTCAATAACTTCGCACTAATTTCATTTCGTTTATTATGATCTTTTTGTCGTTCTGCAATGATATATCCAGCTATGTACCAGATTTTTGTCAAATAAAAAGATTCCTTTCACATTTCATGGTAATTTTATAATTAGAATTGTATGATATTTTTATATTATTTTGAATTTTTTTTTATATGTGCAAGTATATATATGAATTTTCATCCAATTGTTATCTTCGTCAATCTTTAAATGTTATTTGATCCTTTTATGTTATTGTTATTCTTATTTCCACGATCTTATTGATTCAATGACTATTCAATTTACGTCCGATTTCGTGCCGCTAATTAATTATATTTACTCTGGTTCAAAAGCAACTTCTTTTGAAATATTTGTAATTTATAAATTTAAAGGAAAATGCAAGACTAGTTCAGAATAGATATACATTTAAAGAAAAAATCAGTTTAGGGATTAGCTTTGATGAAAAAGAATCAACTACGGTAATAAACAGCACCTTCTCGCCAACAGAACAGGTGAAGAGAGAAATCAGTGAAATAAATATTAGGGATTATTCTCCCTTCGGCCTACTATTTTACTTCCACATAAAGATGCCCCTTATAACTTGTAAAAATTGATTTTTCTTACATGTATTGCAACAATAGGTTCTCGATTGGTATCAATAAAAGGATGCCCCTTATAACTTGTAAATTG
>BGPR01000478.1:317297-361491 GCA_013235015.1 Araneus ventricosus
ATTTTTTAGAATTTCTCCGGAAAGGCTAGACCAACTGTCATTGTATCAGGACATTTCCGGATTTTCACATTTTTTAGAATTTCTCTGGAAAGGTTAGACCAACTGTCATTGAACTTCGACCATATAAAGAATAGTCTCTTAACTTATATTTTACAGTGAAGATTCGGTCACGAGGACATTTAGGAGACTGACCAGAAATTAATGAAGAAGAAAAAAATCCGGGCTCACCCCGCTCCACAGAAAACTGATAATGATTTAAAAATTTTATCAATGGTTTTGTGCTTAATATTCACATTGCTTACATGCATTTTTGTAAAAATAGCAAGTATATTTTGAAGATATAAAGATTAACTTAAAAAATCCCTAATTTCCCTCAAGTTTTTTGCTTATAACACGCACAATTTCCCACCAAATAATATAAAACTTGCAGAATACTTGACAATGGGCTCAAGACGCATTGTGTCAAAAATTTGAAATAAATTTTTTGAATATTAGAGAAATTATGAGTATTTGTGGCAAAAAATGGTTTACTTCGCTTGTGCGAAACGTAGCGTTTTTCTTTCATGACTTCAAAGCCAGATATGTAGGACAACTTATATAAAAATTCCAGTTAAATATCATTAATATTTAGAAACATATCGGCATTTCAGTGAGCTGAAGTTTTGCTTCTCCCTAAGAGAAACGAAATGATGAGGGCTTTTGCTCAAATTAATATTTTTTAACTTGAATATTGGGATAATAATCGTCTAACTGTAAATTAAATTATGAATTTTATTTATAAGTATGCCTTATGCCTGGGTATTCAGCATATTCAATCTATCAAATTCTATAAAATTATTCGAAAATTTAAACATATCAATTGTGGAGAGCAGTTGGTCTAGCCTTTCCGGAGAAATTCTAAAAAATGTGAAAATATTAAAGTTTCCTTATGCTTTTGATCATACAGTGTAATTTTGAGTGGATTTGAACCTGCAAGGTATATGTTGTAAAGAGGCTAGAAATCTCTTAGTCCAGTCATTAGGTAGTTTTTAGAAACAAAATCTGGTGGAGTCGTAATTTTTTGCTCCTATATGTTTTTTGGGGTGCTGATTACGAATCCGAGGTTTCCCACCAAAAATTTTTGTTGGAATTTTAATTATAGCCAAAAAACATGAAAAAAAAATGGATTTTTCCCCCAGTTTTTTGCTTATAACTCAAAAACTATCAACTTTTGTAAGGCATCATAGCATATCAAAATAATCAGCACAAAATGTCCTATAATTTATGTCCATACTATTTTTTCGTTACGCGTACCGTTTAGGCGCCATAACTGATTGAAGTTTGGCTAAAGTTTGACTTACCTGCTAGCACGGCTTGAAAAATAACAAATCTCCCTATCTGTATGCACTAAAATTTGCTATCTTACTATTAATATACTTTACTTATTTAATACACTTTTTCTACCATAATTTTCCTTTTTCAAATAAATTTTTCTTCTGTTATATTAGACATGAAGATAATTTAGTCCCGAGCAACGCCTTACATAAGTGCTAGTTATGAATGAAATTCCTTGATTAGCTCTAAAAGGCTGATCTTGATGGAAACTTAGATTCACTTTCACAATAAATGTTATTTTACAAACAACTAAAAGTACTTAGTGTGGTTTTTAATTAAACTTTGTTAATTTCTATTAATTAATTTGAATTACTTGGTATATAGTAACTAAGAAAAAAATCACATGAAAAAAAGTAGCATTCTAAGCTTTAAAAATCATAATAACTTAATACAACTACAGTCATAAATATGATCTTGGTATCTGCATATATTACACAGTCTCTTCACTTTATCTTGGTCACTTTGAAGCTTATGATCCAATATTTTTTGAAAGATCACCTGTGTCTTCCTCCACATGCAAAGATAAAGACGCCTCAACTAAATCATCGGGCAGTATTGGTTCACCATCATCATCCTCATCACTATTAATTACTTGAATCCCTCTGTTATTGCGGTTGCCCCAACAATGAGGATACAACATTGAACAAAACAGTCTGACCTTCCTACAGCTGCAATTTCCTGTGCACCTCTTCTTACACTTGCAGGATATCTTGCGTACAGGATAGAGTCAGGTGCGGGGGTTGGAGCTCACTGTTTATTCTTTCCCAGCCGAGTTCGTAGTTTGGGCCATCCAACTCAAAGGGGGTGGGGACGATAGAGGTTTGAAAGAGTTCACACACTGAAGGCTTGCCGTAGCCCTTGTAGCGCAGTGGATAGCGCGTTGGACTTCTAATCCAAAGGTCCCGGGTTCGAATCCCGGCAAGGGTGTAGGCAGCATTTATGTGTTTCATTTTATTATTTGTTGATAATAATATAAATTAATTATTAAATATATATAAAAAAAATAATCGTTGAAACCAAACTCGTGACCCATACTGAATATTTTTTTCGCAACACTAACATAATGGCAAAATTGTTAATATAAATTTTAATTTTAAGTTTAGTTTTAAAAATTTTATATTATTCTTGAATGTTAATCAAGTGTAGGGTAAATTGCTTGTATAAATAATATAAATAATTGTAAAATTATATGGAATTTTTTTACTGATATACAAACATGATTTATAGATTTTTGTCGTAAACATATGGCAGAAAGTTATTTGAACTACTTCTTCAAGTTTAAGCTAAACTAACGATCCATCAATACAGTGGTACCTCGAGATACGAGTGCCCTGACATACGAGTTATTTGAGATACGAGCGCTGTCGAGCAGCGAAGTTTTGTTTTGAAATACGAGCGACATTTGAGATACGAGGAACGTCCAGCTGCGACGCTGCACACGGCCCACCCAGTTTACTGCGCCTGCGCCTCGTGCATTATCTCACGTATTCCCCCAGTGTGCTTGTTTACCTCGCTGTCGAAGCATCTTTGCTAAGTTTTTCTAGGGCTTTGCGCTTTTTGTGCATTTACGTACTTTATCACATTTCTTTCTATAACCATGGGTCCGAAGAAAGTGAGTGGAAAGGTCAGTGCTGAGAAGAAGATGATGTCTATTGAATTAAATCGTGAAATCATAGAAAAAATGAGCAAGGTGTGCGAGTAGCTGACTTGGCGAGGCAGTACGGGCGTAGTACTTCAACGATATGCACTGTGCTTAAACAGAAGGAGTCGATAAAGGGTATAACGCCAGCTAAGGGCGTTACAATAATTTCTAAGCTCCGGAGCTCTCTCCATGAAAAGATGGAGAAACTGCTGATGGTTTGGGTGACGGAGAAGCAGCTTAAAGGCGATACCTTAACACAAGGCATCATATGCGAGAAGGCACGAGCGATTTACGGTGATTTGCTGAATCAGACTCCGTGCACTTCCACGGACGAGGCATCGGAAGACTCGTTTAAAGCCAGTCGAGGCTGGTTTTACAACTTTAGAAAAAGGACCGGCATTCACTCCGTTGTCAGGCATGGTGAGGCAGCAAGTTCGGATGTGAAGGCAGCTGAGGATTATCTCAAAACTTTTTCCGAACTGATAGAAGCCAATGGATACATCCCCCAGCAAGTCTTCAACTGTGACGAAACAGGGCTTGCATTTATGTGACCAAAATACAAATACATATGTATGTACACTTTATAAAATCAGTTTTTTTTTTTTGCTTTACATTCTCTTTTATTATGTTTTTATACAATATTTGTCATTTATAAATACATTTTTCTTATTCAAAAACACGTAACAAAAACAATTAGGGGTAGCATGTTTGGGGCTGGAACGGATTAACATAATTTTAATTAATTTCAATGGGGAAAATTGCTTTGAGATACGAGCAAATTGACATACGAGCAAAGTTACGCAACGAATTAAACTCGTATCTCGAGGTATCACTGTAAATAGAAAATTTAATGTGGATAGAAAATTTAAACTTTTCCTTCACAGATCTTATCTCTCATGCGTATTACTAATATAATAGCCCATATCTGTCAACAATAAAACTCGCGCCATAGCACTGCGAGACGTTAAACAGCATTATTTCATTGTTAGAGAACCTAAATTTTAGTAATTTAAAATTTAAAAGAGTAATTGTCGTTCTAATTTCAAATTTAATAGCTCTAAAATAGTGAAATAAAATTTTCTATCCATTGATATAAAATTTAACTCGCTATGACAAATAGTTCCCGATAAATTTTAAATTATATTAATCATATATTTCAAATTATTTTCCGTTTTTTAATAGAAAGCAGTAAGTTTGGACGCCACGATACATCTGATTATTTAATGCAATCATGATGATATAATTTGATAATATTTTTTAGCAACATTTGACAAGCAGAGAACTGCTTTGTTTTGATTAGAATTTCGAAAAAGAATTCCTTTGAAACTTTAACTTTTGACTTACGTTTGACAAGCTGAGAATCTCATGGTTATTGAATTATAATAAAATTGTTTAGAAAAGAAAAATACTTCACGCGGAATGTTGCTTACCAAGAGGTTTTTTGAATAAAGAAATATGTAAATAAAAAAATTTCCTGTCATAAAACATATGTTTATTTTATTTGTTTTTAATCAATGTTAAATATTTATCTCGCATATATATCTATTTAAACACGTCAAATTTGTCGGGAAATCTCTCGAATGAAGAGACAATTTGCACCCGTCATACCATGAAGGCTGATTCTCTAGTATCTTAATATAAATAAAAGTCATTGTGGATGTGTATGTACGTGTGTGGGTATGTTCCACATATCATTCTAAATTACTGGACCGATTTCGACCAAATTTTAAACACTTATTATTTTAGGAAAGAGGAAGATTATTGTAAACTTTTCGAAGTCCAAAAATTAATTAAACAGTCAGTTAATTAGAAATTTACCGGAACCGTTTTTCCGCAGTAACTTCGGAGCAATTTCCCCCAGAAGAAAATATATTTTTATACCATCTTAAAGTTCAAAAGTTTACATTTTCAATGATACCAATTTTATATCTGTGAAATTTGTCCTTCAATTTTTATTAATTTTTCAATATTTAACAAATTATTGATTACATGCAGACGATTTTGAAATAACGCGAATTTATAGCTACTCCGTTTCTATGGAACGGTTGGACTTTGAATTAATTTACTTTCATTTTCTGATATTTTAGTTTATTTTTATAAATATTTTTTATAAGAAGAGAAATATCACTGTAAACTTTTAAAAACCCAAAAGTTAGTTATAATTTCAAGTAATTAAAAAGTAAGAAAGATTTTGCCGTTTTCCGTGATATTTTCCGAAAATATTATCCCACAAAAATTATTTTTACACCATATTAAATTTTAAAAAATTAGTTTTTCAGTGACACAGGTTTTATTTCCGTTCAATTAGTTGCCGCCATTTTAATAATTTTTCAAAAATTAAATTCTGTATAAAATTCACAATTTGTAACAATTTTTTATTGGAAAGGAACAAAAAAACATACGAACAACTGTTGCTAGAACACAGTAACAGAATTCTGGAAGAAGACACAAAGAAAAGTTTATGAAAGAATTTTCGGTATTATAAATTTTCTATACGAAAGTAGTTTTTACATCAAAAATATTAGACATGAAAGTGTTTTAAACCCGAGCAAAGACGATCATAACAGCTATTGTCTGATATAATTTTTTCAAAAACATATGGATAATAAATGGAAACAGAAAGAATTCAGTATCTAGTACAATAGAACCTCGATTATCCGGGACTATATCAGCCGAGAACTCTATTAACCGAACCGATGCAAGTAAATCGAACTGTGTTTTTCATTTTCTAATAAAGTCAATGAAACTTTCAGAAAATTGTGAGAAAGTTGGCATTGGTGGCGAGTTTTACGATGCGAAGGTATGCAGAAGATTGTTATCAGGAGGTGTCGTTTAAAACTGAAGAAATAATTTAGAGATGGAAAAAAATAAAAGCACGGTTCCATTTTTAAGCACTTCAATAGAAATATAAGCAAATTCCAGGGATATTCATTTAAAAAAGGGCTCTGTAAATGGGTCGGAAAGTTTGGCGTTGTTGTCGGGGGAAGTATTCTCTTGAGAACATTGTTAAAGAATCATTGGGAAAATGCAAAGGAAACAGGGAAAATCAGTAACATTAGCAAATCCCCTTATCAAAACTAATTAATGTTTCAAAAAATGATTGTGAGAAGTTTGATAACTAATAAAAGAGTCTGTTAGAATACAAATACGTGATAGTGCTTGCGGATTTATTTCAATAATTTCAAATAAGCAATTTTAGAAAACCTTGTAAAAATAGAAGTCATGGTTTAAAATTTCGTTTCTAGTAGACAAATTTTCGTTTATCCGGCATTATCATGGTCCCAATAAACTAGGATCACCGATGTTCTACTGCAGTGTTCCCCAACCTTTTTATTGCCGCGGACCGGCCAACGTTTGATAATTTTACCGCGGCCCGCTGGGGGGGGGGGGACTTTTATTGTTTATATTTTAGATTGTTTTGATTTAATAATTTTAATTTAATTGTATTTAAACATTAAAAACCATTTTTAATAATTCGTTTTTTAATAAACAAATATTTAAGCATATTCAAAATGAAATACAGTTACACCAAAAAATGAATATAAAGTGATTTAACATTTTAAATCACTGAAACGCTAAATCAATGAGAACCCTGAGTTTGCTTCTTTTCAACGAGACGGTTCCATCTGGGGATAAGAAATCGATCACAAGATTTGAGGGAAGACAGTTAAGTTGAATAAAAGCTTATAAAATTGGAAATAATTTAATGTTCCTTGGGCGGCCCGGTACCATTTGATCTACGGACCGGTACCGGTCCGCGACCAGGGGGTTGGGGACCACTGATCTAAGGAGTTTAAATCCTGGTTACGCCAGTTCCATACGAAACATTATAACAACATCTCACAATTTAAGTAACATTATAAGATACTTAAAACCAGGGCACGAGCAAACCCCTTTTAACTAAATGAACCCAAACATCAATGCTAACGAGCATTCAAGACTGAAAACACTGAATGATGATGAAAACCCTTTTCTCAATGAGTAACCCGAAAAGAGCTTGTTACAATCTGTGCCGGATTTGAACAATTCATGACGGACCGGCGACCGGTCGAAAGCTACAGTTACTATGAGAGAACACTGTTTAAAGAGCTTAGTTGAATAATTCTTGAATTAATTAATTGAATAATAATTATCGGGTTGTGTTTTAACGTCGGCCAAATTTAGTATGAAGATTGAGCAATCGCGAAATGAAGTAAATGGAAATTTCAATGGAGTTGGTTGTGTATATAAATTTTTGTATTTTTTTTATTGGCCACGTCAACCCTGCTTACCCAAAGGGTGTAAAGCATGTGACGAGTCAGCGGGAAAAAAAATTCCAATACAAATATTAAAGTAATGCAATACAAAATAATAGAATACAATATAATACAAAAAATTAGGTAATACAATACAAAAAAATATAAGTAAAATAATTCAATAAAAGTATAATACAATGCAAAATATAAATGTGAATATAAATATAATAAAACACAAACAGCAAACATATTAAGTGAGTACAATCATAAATAATAAATAAAATCAAATAAGAATAATAAATAAAGAAACATACTTAAAATAAACAAGAAATGAAAATTTTATAAAATCTAATAAATAGCTACAAATAAAACGAAGTCTGAGATATAGATTAATTTATATCCCAAACTTCGTTTTATTTTTTTAAATTAATTCGTTTATTTTTAATTCGTTAATAAGTTTTTTAAATTCGTTTTATTTTTTAAGACTAATATTTGTATTTGGATGAAGGAAAAGCCTTCACGGGATGGAACTGGCTAATGCATTAGGTTTAATTTTCGAGTCTCGTCAACTCGAAACGGGTTATTGCTCACTTCTGATAAACTGAAAACAGAGTCAAAATCCTTCAAATACAGTGTCGTAATGCAATAAACGATCACCCCTACCTAGCTTATGTCGTGCGGTGAACCTGAATGATTTGGTCGCCGCGAAGAGTAACTAGGGTGTTGTAGTCAGTTATCAAATGATTTCCTCTGGCTCATGCAAAAATTCCTCTTTTAAGCAGGCCACTCGCATATCTTCCAAAATGGAATTTTTGGAACAAGGGAAGGAAAAAGAAATCGTCAAGGTCGAAAACCTATGAAATTTGGAACAAATGATTCGAAACGATGGAACTCAGAATCCAAGACTTCATGCGCCGAGTCCAATTTGAGACCCCGATGCGAGGCTATCGGCACATCAAAGGATCTGTCTAGATTGAGACCTCGAGACGAGGCTAGAAAATCGGAAATCCGCCGAGTGTGGGGGGGAGGAAAAGGGGGATCGAAGAGCTATGGTAGCGCACTTCGGTTCCTATGTGAATGATGTGCGTAATCTTTTGATTAAAATGGGTGGGGGACAAATGACATAGATAGCCTTCAAGTGAATGCCCAGCTTAAGAAGGCAATTCCTGGTACCTGTGAAGAACTTCTAGGCTCAGTCATTACAAAATATGGAGAAACAAAGATCCCGAAGGTACAATCCTGATTTTAACCCTTTCCGCTCGAGAGGTTGCTTTCAGTCGCCATTCTAGACGGTGCATAATTTTGATGTTTCTTGATTTCGATGGTTAAAAAAAAAACCTACAAAGTTGCAAGAAGTCGCAGAATAGTTGTTTAGGAAAAATTACTTATGCAATTATATTTTTTACGTTTCGAAGCAATAAAATGAGCCCTTGTAATTAGTGAAGAAGTATGCATCTAATTACTTTTCTGAGTGTAAGGGGTATAAGTATAACATAAAGGGTATGAGTATAACATAATCCAGTCTATACATTTAATCGTAACTCTTTGCAGAAAATATGAATTAAAAAATGTTCTAAAGACTTAAAACTCTAAGCGTAATTTTTCACAAATTACGTTAACAAGTATTTTTAAATTATCATCATTAATTAAGTTCTAAGCCAATTAGTATGTTTTATTTTAATACGCTTGAAAGTAAACCCGTACTTTTCCTAAATCCATTAACTATTAACTCATTTTTTCATACTTTTTTACAACAAACTTACTTTTCAATAAGACTTTACTCAGAATTATAACCTCTGGATGAATATTTACTTAGTAAGATCAACAAGATGATTTTCGTTAGAATTCAAAGAAATACTTCGGTATACTTTGGATTTTAAAATATTTCTTCGAACTAAAAGGAGTGAAAGAAACAAATTGAAGCTTTCAAAGGAAAGGATTTTGATAAAAATATGCTTGAATGCAAATAAAAGTGACATAGCATTAATGATTAGGGCGATAAAGAAAAATTCTTTTCACAGGAAGAATACATGGTGAAACATTTTTTTAAAAGTTATAAGAGTTTCAAGAATTAATAGAAAGCATTAATCTTAAAAGTTTTGTTTGAAGGATTTTAAACTGCAGTTATTGTAGTGTACAGATAAATTAATGTTGTAGACTAAAATTCTAGTTTTTAATTTTTTTTTTGTAAACGAAGAAAACAAAGAGAAAGTATTCTTAAGAAGCTGTAAAGTTGTTTCCCAAACATGCTAAACTTATGGCAAGAAAGAGAGTTTTATTGAGGTTTTACTAAAAACCAAGCCAATGAACTTCGACCTTGGCGACAAAACGAAGCTTCTAGAAAATACAAGAAATTTGGGCCTATCTCTACTAGGAGCGGATATATCAAGAACCTTCCAGAGATTACTATGTGACGTCCTTTCCTGTTGGAAGCTGTAAAGCAAGCTCTCAAACCAAGAGTCAGTCGGTTGGAGTTTGGCCAGCAGTGCAAGCTGGTGAACTCATAGACATTGAGCGCCATTGAAAGTGCTGTGACTGATATTTATTAGTGATCTGCTGCCTGTTTGAGCTATTAATTTATAAAAATGCTGCTTAGTTTTGTTACCTGTTCTGTATTTCTGGAATATTCGTAAAATAAAGTCATTTATTTCTTTTTTATTATCCTACTTGTTGGACTGTATTCACGTACATCCACCAAGTAACTTTTGTATTGTTAAAAAATTCTAACTCCATATTTTAATGCATCTCCACATTTTAAGATTTCCTTCAAACAGAAAGAAACTTTTTCGGAGTAATGTCTGTCGATCTATCTGTGAACACATAACCGAAACTGGGCATTGGTAAACGAATGGAACTTGTTTTGTGATCATTACACCAAAATTATTAATCTGTGTCAACTTTTGGAAGAAACCTATCAACCAAAAATCTATCTGCCCCTCAGTGTATAGGGGAAGGTGGGGTAAAACCAGGTAGCTAAGGACTGTTGGAGCTAAACTATTCGACATAGAGTTGTCAAATTTTATTAAAATATTCATTGTTTAATGGAGTACAGTAAATTATTCCTGAAAAGTCATAGTTTTCAATACATTTTTTATAAAAAAGGTAAAAAAGCCCGGTTTTACCTCACTAGTAGGGTAAAACCGGTTTGTTTGACATTTTTATAAATGGGGTTTTTTTAATAAAGAAAGTCAAACCACCGGGTTTTACCCCCGCTAGTAGGGTAACTGGTAACATTTTAAATGGAAAAGTAGCAGTCGTTTTTATTTTATATGACAATTTAAGAATATTAGTAACAAAATTCACATGTAAAGCAATTATCTTCTTCTTCCGCGCCACTGCAGTTTTCGTGGTCAAATATAAGACAGTTTATAAATTGGATCCATCCTTTGCATTTTTTTAAGGAAGTGATTATTTGCAGGTACAGTATCTACGAATAAGATGTTATGTGCAGGTACACTGTACCTACGGATAAAACGTTATTTATAGGTACACTGTACCTACGTATTATTTGCAGGTTTTGTAAAATTCAATGTGCTTCTGTAGGAGTTTTAAAATGTTCTTTTTGTACTTGAGATTGTTTATGAGATTATATTAAAAAAAGATAAATGCTACTTTGGAAGAATTTTCAGTATCGTCGGAGACATGCGATGTTTTTTGTTCCACATTTAATTTGGCTTTGAGTGCTGATTTCTAATTCATTCGATTGAATTTGGTAGAGAAAATATATTTACTGATTGCACATTACTAATGCAGTCATAAAATTGAACTTTGGAATCGTTGCCCCTTAAGCGAAAGGAGGAAAAAAGGAGACATGAGGAGCTAGATCAAAGGAATAGGCTGGCCGTGTTAGTAAAGGAGAGTGATATTTCTCAAGTAAATTAACATCAGGAGGGACCCGTGAGCCAGCGTATGATGTCGATGGAACACCACGACTTGGCCTTCCAAAGGTCTGGTCGTTTGCGTCTCACCGAATCTTGTAGACGTTAAACGCAACAAGTTCTCTAATCTTGCCAATTTTTTTAAGGGCGTTTTTCGCAATTTTTTTGATAATGGCGATTTGTTTATCCGTTGTGGATAGTGATGGCAGCTCTGAACTTTCATCATCATCGACATTCTGTCAGCCTATTTGAATAGTTAATGCCACTCATAAATTCTCGTTTGAATCAATGCTGTTTTACGGTAAGTTGACTTTATTATTTCATAACATTTTCCTAGAAACACACAAAATTTGGCACTTGAGAGTCTTGCTAGAAATTGTAAAATTTGGAACAAGACTCTCAAGTGCTAAATTTTGCATCTTTTCCCCACGACAGGAAATTTCGAATGCCAATAATCACGAGCTACACGCATGCACTGTACGGATTTTAAATGGATGAAACCGGTTTTGGCTGGTTGATCACATGATATATTTCTCTTGCTCAACGGGAAATGGCATAATTCATTTACATTTGAAAAATATTTAAAAAGTTCCGAAACTTTTTGACCAGTAGTATGCGTGTTAAATATTTTAGATGGAATCATACACATCTGCTAAGTAACTAAAAATATAAAAGTAAAATTAAAAATCACCACTGTTTCCAACTATAATATGGTTTCTTCCGTAAGAAAGGAATCGTAATTCCTGCATGTTGTGATTTTCAAAACAACATTGGTTTCAGAAGTTTTAATGCAAACCAACTTTATTCGAATTGAAGTTATGAGAAACAAGGATGCGTAAGCAGATAAATTAGCATAAAAATCTTTCTCATTGTCGATAAAGAAATTAAGTGAGACGTCTTAAAAGGATTAACAATTACAAGAATCTTCCTAGTAAAATAAAGCTTTTTTCCAAAAATAGCCATAAGAAGAGGTACGTAGCTTATTAATTTTCAAGAGAAGAGACGATTAAAGAGAAAATATAATTAGACGAATTTCTTTCTTCTCCAGCTTCCCAGTTTCTGTTTCAAGTAAGATAATGCTGTTCTGCTGAGGACTTAATTTAAGTAATACAGGTAATAAGTTTTTCTTATGTTAGCATTCGAAGAAGTCTAGTCCTTTGGTTCTAAGCTACCGCGATAAAGGAATTATCGATTGCATCCTAATATGCAAGTAACCTTAAAGTGCAAGGCTAGTATAAACAAGTTTGTCGTGTTCAATGGCTTTTACAGGAATGAAGAAGCATCACGCACGCTGAAGAAACTAACACATATTAATAACAAATTATAACTTTAATAAACTTAACAACATTGAAATAAGATCAAGGTAAAACATAATAAGTTCACATGTCGACACGGAACATAAATGCTAGAGAAAAATGACGGACGATCTTGGAAGCTTTATACCACCTGACTCTCTAATGAGCATGAGCGAGGTACAAAGCTCACACAGGAACGAAGCTGTTGCCACAAAAGAAATAATCTTGGGCAAACAGCTTTAGGACCAAGATAGGCAAACTTGGTGAATGGCCTCAAGCTGTCAGATCAAACGAATAAGGTTAAAAGTTATTTAAAGATTCCCTATAGGAAGTGAGACAATGAAAAAACTCAGTTTTCGACATGTGGGATTTGATGAGAGGTACAGTAATGCCCGGTAATTGAGTCTAGATAGTACCATACCCTGTCCGGATCACCGAAAGTCCGGATTAAACGGAATTTGCCTTTAAATGCTTGTGATACAAGTTTTAGAGTTACTTGGTAAAACTATAAAAATCTATGGGTTTTTTCTTGAAAATTAGTATATTCTATATTCTTTTTAAAAAATTCCGTCCTGATTAACCGGATGTCCGGACAAGTGGGGTTCCGGATTAGCGGGATCTTATTTATATGAATGTGTGTGCATCATATTGTTGTATAGAATTTTAAACTAAAGAAATTTTTTCAAAATTATTTAAATTCTAGGTATATTTTTTCTCTCTCTCGGCTTGGTTTTACTAAATTGTAGTTTAAAAGTTATTAGTGTTTTTTTTATTTAGCAAAAATCTAACGATAAGCCATTAATATTACTGTAATATTTTATTTGTTTCGGGAATTATTAGTTGTGCAACAAAGTATTTTTTAACTAAATCTCTCTTCAGTCGAGACTTAGGTTTTCCTGGCGAAAAATATCTTTCTTTTACGAACCAACAAGTTATTGACCCTAGCGAGGGGGAAATTTCCTGGAAACACCAGACCCCTTTTGACTCTCTGTGCGGGCGCATTGAAAAAATTCCGTTTTCCCACCCTCGAGCTGACCTTTGAACTGAAAATTGTGGTGTTTTTCACCCGTTTGGGGTCGGTGTCTGGAATTTTGTTGTCGTCTATCTCAGACGGAGAGAGGTTTTGGTTTTGAAGAAAGGAAGAGGGCCCTCCTGGCTCTCAGCCCGGACTCTGAGGCTTTGCTGCAAAAAGAAGATCGGACCGGGCTGGAGATGCGGGATTCGGTGGGGCGAGGCCGTGGCGTCTGAGACCATTGACTCTGCTGGGCTGGCTCTCGGTGCAGCTAAAATGGATGGAAAACGATGAAGTCGGTCCTTGCTGGACCCTCTTTCGGGCTGTCCGTAGTCGGACCATTCATAGTGTTGCCTCATCGGAAACATGGTTGAACCGAGCATTCCCACGACCTTAGAACTGGCGCTCCGCCTTGTACGTTTTGTCCTGAACTGAGGATTTCCCGCTGCGAAACTTTTTTTTCGCTGTGTTCATATACTACGTGAACTCCTAGTGCAACATTTTTGGCCAATAAAATAACTGCCAGATCCTGCGAAACCTTTCATTTTTTTTACATGAACCATCAGTGGAATCTGTGGAATTAGGGAATCATTAACCCTGTGGTCCATAAAATCTGTGTGATGACATGATGCTAACTGTCAGATCCCACGTGCTGGTACAGACAGACTGAACAATTTACATGAAGGTTTATGTGTTCCTGGTTTTTTCACGCGGTGCTTCTATATACAGATAAGACTTTAATTTACTGTTTTGGATGTTTTGATTTAGGTTTTCATCAGATATAAAAGAATCATATTTTAATGAGCAGGATTGTACTGCTGTGTTTCATGTGTAGATAAATTAGCATTGATATGATTCTCCTAAAGGTTAATTAACATTAAATTACCAGTAAGAAATCTGTCCCATTTATTTTAAATCGATATATGTGAATTCATGATGCAAAAAGGAAATTAAGCTGGGGATGAAGCTTGGAAATGAAGTATTTATTTTCAAATGTATTAAATTGAAATTTTATTTTAAATAAGGTAAATAGATTTCTATAACATGAGTTTTGATAAAGTTAGTTGGCAATGTAATGCAGCATATATATATATATATATATATATCCTTACATTTAGCAACACTGTACTGTTAAAAAATAAATAATGGTAAATAAGGATTCATGTCAATTGAAATTAAGAAGTTAGTTTATTATTTGTACATGTTAAAGACATTATTTGTAAAAGCAAGACAAGATTTTATCGATATTTGTCAGAAGGTTTTGTTTTTATTTGTCAGTTTATGGATCAGTATGATATTTTTAAAAGTGTGTGTTTTAGTTGGAAGTACAGTGTTCATACATGTAATCATGTTTGTTAATTAGTGAAAAGGAAAACTAGTATAATAATAGGGCGAGTTGGTAAAGTATTAACAAGAATATGAATCAAAATATAGTTTAAGTTAGGTAAAGATAAAAATTAATAATTAAACTGTTAGTGGTCAATATCTAAAAATTTCTCTTATATGAGCTTGGTATTAATGAGATAAAATTAAATTGAATTAATGCTGAGGATGCAGTAAAGTATGAATGTGGATGAGGTGATGAATTAAAATTCTCTAATATAATCTGGGTCGACCCTAAATGTATTATTATGCTTGTGTGCTTGATTATAATTTTTCATTATGTTCCTTATTTTATGTGTTTTCTATTCTTTATTCATGTGCAGTAATAATTCTGATTTTCAATCAATAAGATTAGGATATGTGAATTGTGTTGTAAAATGGTGGAGTTATTTTTTATACATAAATAAATGTCATTAGTTTAAAGTATTTTCGTCTCTGATTTATTTGCCACCCCTATGACAGTGATGGAGGTAACTATTTGATGAACCTGGGTTAACATTATAAAATATAACATCTAATTTAATATTAATCACACAACGCAAATGTTTTTTTTAGGATTTATTTGGAAATGAATATAGATATTGTTACAGGGATAAATTGAAACTTAAATTAAATCAAGCATCACCTTTGCTAAATCTCAGTGTCTGAATGGCAAGGTGATTGAATTGAGTGTAAGATTCACTCATCATATGATATGACAGTTTAAGTATTATTGTTTGAGTATAGTAGAAAATTAAATGCTAGATTGTGACTAGAGATAAATTGGTTATTTATATGATCAAATGCTATTAAACTTGCCTTGCACATGTAAATATGATTTAAGATCTCAGATGCTGTGAATCTAAAGGTAAGTGTGATGAGTAAAAAGGAGTATTGTTATTTGAGATAACGAGATACTGAGAGTTAAAAGATATAATCAGTGGAAAATTCGAAAGTTTATAATTAGTAGTTAATTTAGAAGTTTATAATAAATATTAATTTAAAAGTTCATAAATTGCACTTCTAATAACATTAATATAAAAAGATTAATTAAATGATAAATCTTTACAACAATATGTGTCAAACTGTCTTTGGATATTCTGAAAGATATTGGATAGAAATTGTGTGCAAAATTTTATGTAGCACTAGATTTATGTATTTTAAAATCAACAACTTTCCCTCTAACTCGAACACCAATATTGCTTGATGACTATATATTTTATGTGTGAAAGCACATGTAGTAAGAAGGTGAAAAAGAAAGCTCTAACTTTTTCTAAACTGCTAACAATTTTTTAAAAAATTTACTTGGTTGCATTTAAATTCATTAATTCTCAGTATAAACACTTTATAAATTGTGTGTTAGTGTTTAGTGTCTGAATTTTTTTTTTACCCTTTCTCTGAGTTTTGAAATATTCCAATAGATTGGTATATAAATATATTTTATATTATATATATTCATTACCCTTTTCTGTTGCTGATTTTTCCCCCTAAGAATATAATGTATTCTTTTATATTTTAAGTTCGATGATTATCTTCTATATTCTTTGCAATGTTCTCGCCAATGACGTAGCGGGATGAGTTGCGCCCGAGTCAAAATATGTTTTTAATCGCCCCAGTTGTCATTTGTGGTTTAGCAAGTGTAAATAGTGCCCGGGGCATAGTATTTTTTATCGGTCCCTCATTATACTTGCTTTAAAAAGTGGAACAAACACAATAACGTGTTGTCTCAATGGTCCGCCCCCCTACTGTCTGTCCGCCACGAGAACTCTGCTCGCCAAGTTTTCTCGTTGACGGTGGTATCTATAGAAACAGGTAGTCGTAGGAGGAATCCATTTCGAGTAGGTAGAAGCTCACAAATGATGTACTCCTTTCACCGCCGAAAACTGGCGCCAAGAATAAGATAAAACCCGACTTCCGTCGGATTCCTCCTATTCAAAATGGATTTTCCCTAACATAACCAACTGCTATAGCGAGATGAGTTCTCTTGGCGGACAGACAGTACTACCAGGGCCTCCGTGACGAGTATTCAAAGTGATTTTTCTCTCTAGGAGGCCCTGGAACTACTTGGTCTGGAATCACTTGACTCTTGAATCTATACCAGCCCAGCGTTTTGCTTTTAGCTTCTAATTAGTGAATATTTCAAGAGAAACTACTTCAGAACCAGAAATTAGAAACTGAAGTAAATTATAGGTAACAGATTAATTTAATAATCATCAAAATCATTAAATTAGTGAGATGGTTGAAAGAAACAACAATTTCTAAATTAATCAAATTGCTTTTAAAGCATGAAGAGGACAACACCTGAATATAAGTTCAAACAGTTGCATGCAATTATTAAACAAATGTTCAAACTAATATAAAAAGTATCAAAAGATTCTGATTATAAAATTTACTTCAACAGTAAAAAGAATCTCATTACTGAATGAAATTTCCAAAAACTGTATGGTTTCTCATTGATAAGGGGGAAGACACAGACTGAAGATCATAATGAAAGAAATGAAATTATTACGAAGATATTATTTGAAATATTCTGATTTTTTTTCACTCACAGCAAGAAGCGTTCTTTTAGTCACACTCCAATATTCCTTAATTTTTTCCTTTCTTATATGACAGCTGCATTCTATATGTAGGAATCTGAATGAATGGAATCAATAAATGAGACGCGCACTCACATCCGTTGCCACCGATTATAACTTTTTGTAGGAGAGACTGGGTCGAAGACTTATAATCTCCATTCCATAGCTGTGCTGAAGAAAAAGTGACACAACATAATAACACTAACTTAATGACACTGTGCCAAGTGAGATTGATGAAGAAAAAGAGAGAGAGAGAGAAGAAAAAATAAAATAAAATAAAGAATAAATAATGAAATAAAAATAAAGAATAAAAAAGGAAAAATAGTTAAATAAAATAGATAAAATAAAATAAGAGAATTAAATTGGATAATAAAATAAAAGCGTGAGAATGATTAAGTTCTCAATAAGAATTTTAAAATAATAAGCAAAACGAGGAGTTTATGTAGAGATCAAAATTGAAATAGTAGGTGGAACACATTCGCTCTGTCATTCCGGAGAGGTAAACAGCGTCCAAGGTCAAGGAACAAGGGTTGCCAGAAAATCTGCAGTCAGCTGATCCGATCAGCAGATGAAATTCACATCTCGTTGAATTTCGTCGTAATTTCGAAACAAAGTTTAAACTAATTTTGTTCTGTCATTACAATCTACTTTTTGATTGTGGACGTCTCAATAATCAAAGTTTTTTTTTATACTTTATGAAAACTTTATTATCCTTGACCTGTTACAGCTACGGAGTGAGGATCTATTGCTTTTCCAACGAAAACAACTGATATTAATATACCCTGTAAATTACATCATAAAAACATTCGTTATCATAACACTCTTTTCTTCTTTGTGTTTCGCTTCTGTTGAAAAGACTAGAGATAAGGATGGCTTTCTAGGATGGGAGGAGCTGTACCTGTCACATATCTTGGATAACTATTGTTTATGGAGCTGTAGTTTGTAAATATAACGTATAATATAACACTTCTTTTCCTCTTGAATTACTTTGCCATTGTCATTTAAACAGGCACTTCTTTATATTCTGATGAAAATAACATCATGTGAAAATTCATTAGGATTTTCTGACGTGTTCTGTTGTTTAATTTTCACAGATAATCTTTTGATCATTCTGTTGTTTAATTTTATCAGTTAATCTAGAGACAATTCATAAATGAAACGATTACAATTTGGAGGGTAAATTTTACTTGTAGAGGAATTGAAAGCTTCTGGGGCTGTATTATTTGTGATTTGTGAAAAAGATAAATTCAACATTATTTTAAAACTTTCCATTTCAAACTATTATTTGTCAGAAAACAAGAAATTTAAGTATTGAAAAATATTTAGACCTACTTCATTTTTAAAATTATTCATTTCAGATTATTATGTTTTCTAAACAATATGATTGCTGGAGAGTGTTTTAATATTACTTATTTCCAAATAAAAATAGATGGAAGTAAATAACTCCAAGCGAACACTTTTTCTGAATGATATTGTTAAGGAGGGCAAAATAAAGGAATTGTGAGTATTTTTTTAAAACATTGAGCTTCTATCGATTGCTGAAAGCCTAAAATTATTTTTGAATGTGCACTGACATATTCTATAGGCAATGTAAGTTGAAGCTAAATGCATAAGCAGGACACTATGCGTTTGCAGCCATCCGTCAAATTACACTTTACAATTATCAATTTTATGTCTTTTTTATCTATATTTCTAGAACTCTGTAGATTATCTTTACAGGATTTTTATAAAAGCTATTTAAAGGCAAAGACAAAAACCACTAGTAGAAAAATTCAATTCAATTATTTTTTATTTTAATCTGAAAGTTAAACATTAAACAGTGCATGATTTAAGCGGTACGGTTTCCTTCAAGACAAACAAGACTTTTAACACTTTAGTTCATACGCATGCAAGAAGATAAAGGGATTAAATCAGCAAGTTCATTTACATTTTACCCTAAAGCTAACCACTAGTGCAGCTTACATATAATCAAATCCAATTTTTCCACCAAATAATAACTTTTTCCGAGACTTTTTGTCTGGTCTGCAAATAATGTTTTCTCTCTAGGTATTGTATGCATGTAAATAAAGAATTTAAAAAATAAATCCCTAACTAAGAAAAGTAAACATTTTTTATCCACCTACTTCTGTTGTTTCTCTAAAACACAGACCATTCCTTAGCTTTTGAAAAAGCGGACACTTTTAAACGAAGAAAAACTTGTATCATATTTCCATGGGAAATGTCAGAATTTTTTCATTCGCGTAAGAAATGTGACATTGTGTGGCCCTGAAAAAGTGCTCTCTTTTCACAGAAGATAGAAAAGAGAGAGAGAGAGAAGAGAAGAACGAGAAAAAACTTACTTAAATATATGCTAAGCTCTTCATCTTCATATCTTATCTGCAAAAGAAAACTTTATGTATTCTTTCTGACTTTGTGTTCCTGGAATGTGTATTTTTTTGGCTTTAACTTAACTCTTACGAAAAAATACACTTTTTCGGCGCAACATTTCGTTCGTTTTACGCGGAACAGCTCAGACAGAGCGACGGGTAAACAGAGTTTCTTATTTTAAATCCGAAATACATAGCGGAGAAACTTTTTAAACCTCTGTGAAAAGAGATTCCTTCCCGTTTTTGCATTTTTGTGATTAATTAAAAAGGTATACCGCATAAAAAGGATGGGGAGGTGGGAAGAAGGAGAAGTGCAGACTGAAAGAGATAAGTACTTGAAGGAGGGAGTAGGGGTGAATGATGGAGATGTTCAGAACGTTGAGAGCGACACTGATATTTGTCACAGTTGGAAATTCCTTTGTAATGTGGAATAAGTATTGACAAAGACAACTGAAATTGAGAGTACGTTTACTTCACCGGCAAAGGGCGCAACTTTATGTTTTCCTCTAGTATAATCCGTCAATAGAATTCTTTCTTCTGCATGCTAGGATGTTACAGATGACGTAAACTTTTTGCACGCAACATTTCATTCGTTTAACATAGAGCAACTCAGACAAAAAGAGAGGGGTAAACAGAGTTTCTTATGTTAAATCCGAAAAACATGCCGGAGAAGCTTTTTACTTCTCAGTGAAAAGAGATTCATTTCCTTTTTTTGCATTTTTGTTATTAATTAAAAAGGTATACCGCATGAAAAGGATAGAAGGAAGGGAAAAGGGGGTGCTGATTGAAAGAGATAAGTACTTGAAGGAATGGAGGGGGGGGGGTTGAATGATGGAGATGCTTAGAACGCGGATTATGCCAATGGTAAATGTTAAGTTGAATATTCATTGAGGATGTGAAATGACTAATATGACCATAGGTCCCGTTTTGAACGGGATCTCCCTTTTTTTGGTAGCCTGTCCCATTGTCCCGTTTTCAGAAAGACAGCAACCCACGATAACAATTTCAAGCAAGAAGTTGCCAAAAATAAAAAAATCCGACGGAAATGTCTAGTAGCCCGGTGTTGACGGAGCATGCGCTATACATGTCACACATGTGTAAATTGGTCAGAAGCCTCCTATCTCTCACACTTAGCTCTAACTTCAATACACCGCATGAAGTGACAAAATGGAACACTGCGAATATTTAAAACTAAAGTCGTTGGGTGGAACTGTTCAAACACTTTCACTCCCATAACTTGAATAAACGAACTTTCGTACAATTATTGAACATATTCTACGTCTGTCCGACACTAATGCACCCATAGAAAGGGCCCTTTTTCTTATGAATAAATTGTGGACGAGCTAGAAAACACAGCTGCAAGTCTCAGTTTATAAAACAACGTTAATTTCCAAAGTAAATTTTAAGAAACCCTCCCAAGAATTGCAATTTTTTTTTTTGCATCAACACCAAATATACTGAAGTAAAAATGTGTTCTTCAAATAAATTCAAGATCACATGAATTATTTATTTTCACGTGTTTATTCCTGTTGTTTTCATTAATAAATAAAAAAAATCTGAAGAAATATGCGTTTTCTTGAATTCACATGATATTACCTAAAAATTAAAAAGTGTCCCGTTTTGAGGGGGGAAATAAATGGTCACTTTAGGAATGACATGACAAAGGTAAGTCAGGGTTATATCGTGCGTCGTATTAAATATTTATATCGTGTTGTTTTAGAAAAATGAATGCAACTTTTAATTATGAAATCTGTATTTATTAGCTTCATATTAAACAAACATTATATAAATAAATATTGCATTTAAATTTATAAAAGACAGATATAAGTTTGTAATACGATGCACAATATAAATATCACCTGCGTATTCACAAATACTAGAAGGTTAATAAATGGAAGACTTACAACTTGAAACACAACTCGATTCACGTAGTGCCAGTTCAAGTAAGTGAGTGAAGTTTTATAACTTCAATAAAAATAACTAGAACACTTTAACCCTTAACGGCTAAAAGGTCCCAATATGGGAACATAACCCTTATGCCATAGAAAACGAAAGGCCCGCTGCGGGAACATGAAAAGAATTTAGTTTTAATTTCATTTATTTATGATAGCTGTAGTTTTCTTTATCAAATATTGCAACTTATTACATCATTGGTTTGCCGATCATATCATACTTTCAAAAATTATAAAAATTAATTTCATTTATAAAATTATAAATCAACTCAATATATTGAATTTATATCTGAATAACCAGCTTAAATGTTTAGTTTAAGTTTTCATCGTTATAAACGTTTTAGAATTTCACCTAATTTTCCGCCGTCTTATGGGAGAGTACAAAAAAAGCACTCGGCCGCTAAGGGTTAAAGATTATACTAAGGAGATTTTTGAGTATAAAAAGTTCTAAGGAGATCTGATTAAACCCGTCATTTTTTATTTTCTGAACTATCAAATTAGATGACACCTTATGTTTTGGGAATGGATAGATATTGTCATTCAACTGAGAAACTAATGGACAGTTGAAATGCTTATGGATTCCACGTAATTCTTGTGTCAAGTTAAAGCGTCTTTGAATCACTTTTTTATAGTTTATAAGTTTAAAAATGCGATAATTCGAGACACATGCAGCGTACGCGAAAATCAGTTAAGTGGTTATAGTCAACTGGGTACTAAAATACTCCCTTTTTACCAGTATGTGTATGAAACTGGTAAAAGTATATATCTTTGAAAGCGCCATCCTGTCCATCCATCCTTTAAATATGCTATCCTGTAGGCTAACATGCACCTTTTAGATACATAGAGCAAGTGATGATTGAATAAATAAGCCACCACAGGCCGTATCATCTTTGAATGAAATATTTTTCAACTTATCACTTTGGTAGTTTTTTCCTAAGCATACAAAAATGGTAAAAGTGTTAATCTTTGAAAGAAAATGAAACAGGTTAGCCCGCGATTTTAAGATCGTTGTCTATTCTTATTGGATCATTGACAGTTTGAAGAAATCTTTCGAAACTTTTGTTAAAAGAATGCAACCGCAACTTCTTTGCATTTGTTCCTTGTTAAGGTAGCAGTGGTAAATGAAGTGAAACTCCACGCCAAACTAATGTCCATTATTCAGTAGCACATTAGCATATTATTATTGTTAAAACAGGTACATTTATACCGTTTTCTGTAACACATATTATTTCTGAGACATTTAGAGGGTTATTAAATATTACAATGTTCCCTTAAATTATTGGAACACTTTTTCAGATGGATTAATCGCATTGGTGATCATATGAAAAAGTTGCTAACAGATGTATCTGCGTTTTTCTTGTAGTAAGTGCATCAGATTTATTTTTGCTACTTTTATCTGTTTCACGAAAATGTGAAGTGGCGACGTTCCCTCTAATTTCTAATTATAGTGAAAGATAACTCAAGTTGATTGCAAGTAGGAAATTACGGAAGACCGCTTCACTGATGAATGAACTAAAGTGTGTTTCTACGCGTCTTATAAATATAAAAAGAGATCCACGAAATTAAAAAAACTGCTGCTTTCATTATGTAAAATATCGATTACTTGTATTTAAATTATAATTATTTTCAAATACATCAATTACTTTCAAATTCAGTAGTATCATATTCAGGACTATTAAACTCGGCGTAATGATACTCGTCATGGCTTCCTCGATTCTGGGAACTTAACTTGCCAAGGACTATAGCTTACTTTCTATCATTTTGAAGAAAGCATTCGATCTGTTTAATGAATAATGGTACCCATTTTGTCGGAAATAATGAAGAATTTTTTATTATTTGTCCTTATTTCAGCAACATTGCTGACTTATATTGTGAGCATTTCAAACAAATATTCGCATTTTAAGTTCATTTTATCTATCGGTATTCATTCTTTTGGAATTCCGATTTGATAAAAATTCCTTTCTATTTCCATTATTTTTGTTCAATGTTTTTCATCTCTTTTAATTTAGTCAGTTTCATCTCTTTTAATTTAGTCAGTTTCATTCACGTGAGTATTATTTTTTTCCATAAATTGCTATTTATTCTCACAGAAAGGAAAGGCAAAAAAAAGCTGACAAAAAATCAGCATTCGCTACCATACATAAGTAATGCAATAAAAGAACATAAATAATTCTTTATTCGCCCATTTCCATTTATCTTTAGGAAAAATGTAATTATAGTCTCCACCGAATGAAACGTTAAAATGAATTTTATAACTTTTTTGCTGGCACCATTGGCTCAGAGGAAGAAAAAAATGAATGCAGAATGCCGTAATTATGGCAAAGTGAGGGTGTAGGACCGCTTTTAGTGTTCTACTGCCTGGAAAAACGGTATTATTTACACAAAACATATTTGCCTGATGGTCAGGGGAAATTTTTTAAAAACTTTTTTCGTCCTTCGCGTGTAATTCCGTGAAATAAGAACTTCATTAACAGCAAACTCAAACGTGCATGCAGGGGACAGGGTGAGGGGAAAACTAAAAGTTCCTTTTTTTATCTTGTTCTTTTATACACAGGTTGGACGGGGTGGAAAATTAGTGAACAAAGTGTCCACTGAAAAAAAATATTTGAATCTTTTTATTTATTTTTTAGTCGTAAAAATAGCCATAATTTATTTTGAATTTTTTTTGTTGTGGAATAGGTTTAAATATTTTCTCCGACTATAGAATCGAAACGCTTGAACTTTTAGAATCGGCACTGCAATAACAATTATCTCTCAGTTATTTAAATATAATTTATGAATTTAAACTAAGACAAGCTAAAATAATTTCGTAAATTATCAGTCTCAAAAATAAAAAAAGAATGGCTCGCATTGTTCTGATAAGCTGAAAATTGGGGAAAAAAAGAAACAAACCCTATAACACTATGCGCAATCTAAAGCTTCTCAAACACTTAATAAGTGTGTTTTTAATAATTTACTTCTTCTGTTTCGTCAGTATTTTCTTTTTTGTAATTAAATATCTTTCTTTTGTATTTTATTGGAAGTTGCTGCATTTTTGCGCCATTCTGTTTAATGCAAAGTTTAATTTTTAATATATCTTGTTAAATTATTTCACTTGTACATAATAAATGTAATATATTTCAAAAATATTTTTGTATGCAATGCTTATTGAATAATAGAGAGAGCTTTAGTTATATAGTTTTCTTATTTACAATATATAATTATTTTTATTTCACTTTTCTGAATCTGAATTTTGCATAAATGTGTTGTATCAATGTATTTTGTGAAAAAAATATTTTATCTTGAGAGTTAAATTCGTCATTCCATTTGTATCAATGTGGATAAAAAACCACTGGCCATGAAGATTTTTTGTGCAATCTAAAGCACAAACAACTACAACTTTAAACAATTATATCAAGATTTTATTTCATTTAGAATATAAGCGGCTTAATCTGAATGTAGGACACAGCACTGAAACTAACACAATTGGCCTATTAGAATGGCATATTTTATATTCATTTGGATATAAATGACGCTTAAAGTGTTAATATTTAACTATTTGATGAGAAAAAGTTTACCTGACTCTAAGATAGACATGCTAAATATTTTTGTACTCCGTAAACAATATTTCTTAAGTAAAAAGTAGTATAATAATAATTATAAGTTATATAAGTATAAGTTTTAATATAAATAGCTTAAATCTTTACTCTTTAACAAAAATTCAACTTTTAAAATTCAGGAGATATACCTTATAAGTGATAACGTATGCAATAGACTTTCTCAAGTGTACCCGACTTTCTTTCTTCTTCCTCTTCTAAATTGTGTTACAGAATTCGGGGTTTTCGTATCCGTTTTTTCCACTAAATTGTGTTATAGAAATTGTTTTGTTGTTGTTTCTCTTCTTTTTCAAAATTGTTTTCTTAAATTTTTTTCCTGTCCCTATTCTCTAAATTATATCTCAGTCAACGTTTTTTTAAAAATATTTATTAGATTTTAAAAAATTTTCATTTCTTGTTTATTTTATGTATTTTTCTTTATTTATTACGCTTATTTGTATTTATTTATTATGTATGTTTGTAATTACTTATTATCTTTGCTGCTTCTATTTTATTATATTTATATTCAAATTTGTATTTTGTATTGTATTACTATTATTGTGTTATTTGACTTATATTTTTTTGTACTGTATTACTACAGTGAAGAGCCAGAAAAACTGGTACAGGCGTGCGTTTGCAAATAACGGGGGTAAGCAACCAATCAACGTAACGTAATGCGGTTGGCAGCGCCTATATAATACAACAGGTGTCTGACACAGCTCTTAGATTGGTTCCTGCTATTACAATAGCAGGTTATCAAGATTTAAGCAACTTTGAACGTGGCTTTTTAGTCGGCGCACGATATAAAGTACATAGCATCTCCGAGATAGCGATAAAATTTGGATTTTCGAGTACGACCATTTCAGGAATATGCCGTGATTATTGAGTATCCAGTAAAACATCAAATCCCTGACATCGATGCGGTCGGAAAAAGACCTTGAAAGAGCGGAACCTTTGACGACTGACGAGAATCCTTAAACAAGATAGACGTGCAACACTTCTTCAAATTGCCGCGGATTTCAATCGTGGGGCATCAACAAGAGTCAGCGTGCTAAATGTTCAACAGGTTATCATTGATATGGGCTTTCGGAGCCGAAGGATCACTATTGTACCGTTGTTGACTGCACGGCACAAAGCTTTATGCATCGCCTGGGCCCGCAAACACAGCCATTGGACTGTTGATTACTGGAAACACGTTGCCTGGTCTGACGAATGTCGTTTCCAATTGTATCGGGCGGATGAAGCTTCTGTGATTGTATGGGCTTGTGCAGTTGGAGTGAAATGGGACCCCTGATACGTCTAGAAAGGCTCTGACGGGTTACAGGTATGTAACCATCCTGTACGATCACCTATACCCATTCATGTCCATTGTGCATTCTGGCGGATTTGGACAATTCCAGAAGGACAATGCGACACCCCACACGTCAAAATTTGCTACTGAGTGGCTCCAGGAATACATTTGTGACCTTAGACACTTCCATAGGCCATCTAAATCTCCAGACATGAACATTATTGAACATATCTGGTTTGCCTTGCAGCGTATGTTCAGAAGAGATTTCCACCACCTCTCACTCCTATGGATTTGTGAACTGCCCTGCAGGATCGATGGTGTGAATTGCCTCCAGGATACCTTCAGACAACAGTCGAGTCCATTCCACATCGTTTCGCGGCACTTCTGTGTGTTCGTGGGGGCCCTACTCAATGTTAGGCAGGTGTACCAGTTTTTCTGGCTCTTCAGTGTATTAATGCGTATTGTAATATATTATTTCTCTGCATTAAAATGTCAGATTAAATATCTAAGAAACACGGTTACAGAAAGTAGGAGTTGTAAATTTTTAATTTCGAATTTATAAAAAATTAATTTTATGTTTTAATGCTATGTTACGCTTTATTGTTAATAAAAATATTGAATCATTTAGAAACAGAGGCAGAAATCTAAACCAAAAATCAAAACCTTCAAAAGTTGATAACAATGTCGATTATTCTTTCACCGACACCATCGATTTTCATCTGTCATTTTCAAAACAATTCCGTGTTTGTATGTGACAAAAAATGAAAACTTTATAATCATTTGCAGTATTAATGAATTGAAGTAATTTTATCAGTCTTATATTAAAAAAACTTATATATTCCTGTTTATTAATTAGGTAGAGTATCATTATAACTATTTTTCTTCAAATTACTTTTTAATTTAGAAAAATCAACTAATTCGACAGCAAATGCACGTAAAATATTTAATTTAATTTAATTTACTACATTCAAAAAGGAAAAGCTTAAAATAAAGATGATCATATTTCAACTAAATATGATGAGTTGTTTAAACAATATTGCAGTCGTGATAAGCAACTAAAAACAATGAAAAAAAATCATGCATAACACATAAATCTTGAGTGAAAAGATACACAGCTGCTACAATAATGCGAATGACACATGCTCATTCAATTTCTAAGCATAGTGGTGATTCAGATATGTGCTCTATAGGGACGAAAGGAACTTCGTAGCCCCTGTAGCGCAGTGGATAGCGCGTTGGACTTCTAATCCAAAGGTCCCGGGTTCGAATCCCGGCAGGGGTGGGTGTTCTAGTTGAAAACTAGATTGTTTCCTTTTTTAATACCCCTATCCGAAAAGCATGCACGCCATATTGGATTGCGTTTGTACTAATAGGTATTTTAATTTCTTGTATATTAACTAAGCTGATTAACTGCTTTCCGTCAGCTAATGCTCACCTGTAAATAAACATTAAAAAAACAGAAAGAACATTATATTTATGCATATCAGTAATTATTATTTATCTTTACGTAATAGTTTAATCCTTATTATCACATCTATACTTACTAATCCTTTCTGTAGAAAGATAAATTTCTCCTTTACTTCGAATTAGAATAATCAATCAAAGAAACTCTTCTGATTATGGAAACCAATAAGCCTCTCGCAACGCAGTCGATTAATTGCTCTTCTTCATTTTATTTCTCTTTCGTCTTGAGGTTTGGTTCGGTGTCTCGACTTTAGAGTAAGCACGGTGTTGAATTTTCTGTTTAAATTTAAATTAAACTAATGATATTTTCAGAGAAATAACTGTACAAAGTTAATAGAAAATTTAAATTGTTTCTTCATAGAGTCGAATCTCTCATTTATGCGTCTTACATCCTTCTAGATCATACGAAAAAGGTCAAATTAAGGTCAAATTTCATTTTTTAAAGAGTATTTACAGTTTCAAGCTCGTCAAAAAAGCAAGTCTCTGTAATTGAAGGGAACTCTTACGCACTTTGGGACTCAGTCTCTTTCATGACTTTCAGTATATTTCATGACGAGAAAATTTTTGTGGGTCGCTGAATTCAAAGAAATTTATTTGACAATAAAAAATACAAGACTTTTCTTCAAAAAACGTGGTCGCGGAAAATTTTGCACTAAGGGGGTAACTATTTTGAGGGGTTTTAACTATTTTGAGGGATTCGGAAATTAAAATAGTTTGCGCGCCACTGATCTGAACATGTCTGTCCCAAACTGGTGAGAAATCATGTTCTGATTTCAGGTACTGGGATATGTTGTGGTGTCAAAGTCAAAATCTCTGTCATGATTCTAATGAGTCCTGGTTATTCCAGTAATCCTGGTTATGCCAGTTCCAGTCTTGTCTACCAATCTCAATAATGGGAAGAAAACGCTAAGTCATAGTAACAGCCTCTAACAGTTTACATAACATCCCTATTCCGACGATTTAATTTCAGGTACACTTTAGCAAATGTCTGGTAGCAAACCCCTTTTTAACTAAATGAGAACAAACACCTCTGTTAACGAGCATCCGGACTGAAAACAGTGAGAGATGATGAAAACCCTTTTCTCGATGAGTAAGAGCTCGTTACAATCTCTGCCGGATTTGAACAATTCATGACGGACCGTCGACCGGTCGGAAGCTGCAATTACTCTGTGAGGACATCATTTAAAGAGCTTAGCTGAATTATTTTCCGGTTTTAACGGGTTGTGTTTCAGTGTTGACCATATTCAATATGCAGACTGAGGAATCGCGGGATGATGTAAATGAAAATTGCAAGGGAATTATTATGTCTTTAGCTTATTGTATCTAGAGACTTTACGGGATAGAATAGACTGACGAATTTGTTTTAATTTTCCGGTGTCTCGTTGATGCGAACCAGGTTTGCTGCGAATTTCTTCTAAACAGCCAAAATCCTTCAAATTCAGAATGGTGAGCATCCCTATTCGAAACACTGTACAGGTTCGTCATCAAAATGCTTTTCAAAGCTAGGGGGAAAGAATGACTCGAAAGGGTTCGAAAACTGAACGAAACGGGTAAGTAGACAAAAACAGTCGCTAGTTAAAACATAATTAAACCGTCCGCATACAATAATTTAGGAATCTCTCTAAAACTATTAATAGCATTTGATTTATTTATAAAGATGAATATTAGCACGTATGCGTGTTTGATGCTTGTCATGTGTGTACTACAGTTTTCATTTTGGAATGTATGATATAACACAAAGAAACAAGAACGATTAAAGAAATCGCCAAGGTTCTTATTCCTTTTAAAGGGCCTATATAAAATACTCTTAATTCCCTACAGAAATCTAACTTTCCCTATAAAGCCTTCAGATGTAGGGTCAGTTGGGGACGAATTTTGTAGACTGACATTTTTTTTTCTCTTTAAAAAGATAGTATGCGATGGCGAAGGGTTCTCTCCTTTTTGTGAATGCATAAACATATTCTGCAGAGTTCATTAAACAATGCCTCTTTTCAAAAACTAATTTATTAATTAATCAACCTCACTTTTAAGAGCGTTCTAATTTTACCCAGAAGTGTTGCCAATTATCCCAGAGATTGCGGGGTAATTGGGAACACGTATTTCGGCTTCTGATCACAGTAACGAATTGATTTGAAGAGAATATATTTAAAATGATTAGAAACTACTGTATATCGCCCGAAAATGCATTTAACTGCATTTTACCAATCATCACAAAATACTGTTTTACAAATGCTTTTCAGCATAATGATATTCTATTTAATGGAATATCGCATATAAACTATTATAAACATTTACTACTTTAAATTTGGTGTAATTTTTAATCATTCTAACTCAAATTTTGTCTGGAAAAGTGGGGAAATGAAACTTTATAGAAGCTGAAATAACTAAACATTATGACACACTAGAAAGAAATACGCAAGACTTAAAAATCACACATAAAAATTAGTAGAAACAAATACTTCATTTAGGTAATAGAAAGTAGATTTTTCTACTTGAAATTGTACGTTTTATTCACTATTCTACTAATTTTTCTTTGGCATTTGCACTACCTGAAAACCAAATAATTATTTCCTACAATCTACTTCAAAGATACGATCTGGGAATATAGCTTTTAACTGATTCTCGGAAATGGCAAACTGGTCATTCACCACCGAAACAAATTTTGATTTAACCAAACCATAAATCAACCATGGATGTTTTTTCAATACTTCCTCCATCTCCGCAGGTGCTATTTCTTATCGAAAAGAGCCAAAATACGTATCTTCAGATTCCTCCATCAGTATCACGTTTCTTTCTTCCTCGTCATCAGTTTCTCGTTTTCTTCCATATTTGAAGTGAAATGGCATCGTATCATTAATAAGAAACAACTTTCATACGTAAAAAAATAGTATGTAGGCACATCGCATGGTGAAATGTTTTGAAATGTCAGTTGTTAATTTGACATAAAACAGTGAACTTTACTGATGGGACAGAACGTAACCGCATTTCTATATTTAAAATTGCTTCCATCAAATAAAAAATTATTTCAATTACATAAAAATACAGGTTTAAGTAACATTAGAAGCATGTTCCCAATTACCCTGCAGTGAAAATTATCAGGGGTAAGTAAGAACATTAACCTATTCCTCAAGAAATCCAAAAACGAAAATTGAAGTTTCCTCGTAATCGTTATATCCTACCCTACAGATCTGAGAAATATATAACTCGGCAACTTAGCTTGTATGTGTCGTAAAGAATTGTATTTAATTTATTTACTTTTTATATAGATATTGTTATTATTGATGTCATTATAAGAGTACAAATTTATAAACTTTTAAATTAATACAAAACTATAAACTTTTAAGTTAACTACTAATTATAAACTTTCGAATTTTCTACTAATTGTACCTTCTTACTCCCAGTATCTAGATAACCCAAAAAAACAATACTCCATTTACTCAATTCACTTACCTTTAGATTCATAGCATCTTAGATCTTAAATCATATTTACATGTGCAAGGCAAGTAAAATAGCATTTGATCATATAAATACCTAATTTATCACTAGTCACAATATCTACATATTTTCCAAGTAAATCTATAAAAAGAATCATTTGCGTTGTGTAATTAATATTAAATTAGATGTTATTTATTTATTTATTTTTTTAGTTAACCCAGGAAAATTCCGAATAGCTACCTCCATCATTGTCATTAAGGTAGTGAAGAAAAATCAGAGACCAGATTGCCTTTAACTAATATATTTATTAAACAATCAAAATTATAGTCAAACAATCAAAATTTCCCTACTATCTTACAAACACAATTCTCTTAACTCAATTTTGTCTTATAAACAAGGTTAATACTTCACATAAATATCAAATTACAAACATAAAACTTGAATAATACACATAAATATCAAAATACAAACACTAAAACTAAATAGAATAAAACATAATAATAAAAAAAGGATTCTATGTTCATGTATTAATTTAGTTTAGGGTCGACCCAGTGTTTATCAAAGACACCTCATTCTTATTTAATATTAATTTAATTTTACTGCATCCTCAACATCATGTTTTTCACATTAATATTAAGCTCATATACAAGAAATTTTTAAATAGTGGCCACCATCCATTAATCTTAATTTATTATTATTTATCCTATCCTTAAAAATTTCATTACTAAATTTTATGCCTATCATTAAAAGTTTAATTAATAGATTTTATGCCTATCAATAATCCTTTTTTATATTAACTACTTAGAACATACATGCCATGTAACAAAAGTAATCAGACATTTAAATGTAATTTTATATATATATATATAAATGTTGTTTTCACATCTCAATTATCTCATTATAAGGTAAAGATTTTTTTAGAAGTTTTTTTTTACACACATGAGTCATAATCAAATTAATCCCCTTTTAAATTCATGTCACATGTATTTCAATTTCTTAAGATTTACATTATCAATATGCTCTGCTTTATCAATGCTTATTTTCTCAAATGAATTGAAAGGGAGAGGGAGAAAATTATTTCTTATCTCTAGGCTTATACAACCTAATAACTCAGTGATTTCCGTTACACTTACTCATAAGACATTTAGTAAATGATGATTAGACTTATTATATAATGTTTCTCATTCCCAAAAGGAAACTGATATTAGCTCCAATACACTGACATCAGATATAAAATATTTTGTAATTGCAATAACATTCTTTACTCTCTCAAAAATTATGCTAGGCAACATGCATCAGGATTAATATATAATTTTACAAGAGCTTTTGTCTTAATTTCTATTATTTGATTATAAACTTTAGATTTTAACTCAAAATTTAGAAATCATGAGATTTACGGACAGAGTCTTGAGCATTATGAACTCAGGAAAGCATCATTTTAAGGATAAACTGAACTTATCTGGACAGTAGTGAAGACAACATGTGGGATGGCTGCATTAAGGTCCGGCTCTCCTTGATTAGACAGAGGGATTCTTTTGTCCACAACACATAGTTGCCTAAATATCTGAAGATTTGCAAATATCTGGTATCTTAGATTATTCCAAATATATGATATTTTCCGGATGGGAGCGGAGCCATGCGAGTAAATCCTCCATGTAAACCGTCTGCATCGTCGCCATAATCGCCCATTTGTCAATCCTTCTGAGCATGAACCGTCTAGTCAAGTGACCATATGAAGAGCAAATAATCCAGGTCAGGTGACCATATGAAGAGCAAATAATCAAGTCGTGGATGGATTGCTCGGTAAAAGGCTCCCCAAAATTTTCTCACGACCGGATTTTCGTCGCAAAGGCCCAAGTGGCCCGGGGGCCGGAACCAACTCTCCTCCTTCTTTCTCAGCTCTCTTCCTCTCTTCAAAACCAAAGCCTCTTTGTCTGAGACAGACGACAACAAATTCCAGTCACTCCCACGAAGGGACCCCTCTATTTTTTTTATTTTCTTTAGGAACGGGGCGCTCCGTCAGGAGAAAAAAACGCAAACACCCACCCACGACGAAAAGGGTGAATGACCCTCCCCAGACGAAACTCCCCGCTTGAAGTTGGGGAAAAAGACTTTATCTGAAATCCAAGAAAATTCTACACAACATATGTAATCGGCATGGAGAACGAAATATGAAACTTAAGAAAATTTGATTTCACTTTTCTAAACACGTTTGCAAGTAAAGGTAACAAACCTTACCAAATAACATTCATAAAGGTAGGAAAGTGTTTATCTTCTTCTTCTAGAGTGTCTTAACCAAAGTATTCGTTTTTCAGTTCTGTAGAGCCTCACCAGTGAGCTCTGTAGTCACGGTTCCCAATTACCACTTGTTCCCAATTTCGCCGCCTGGCCCTATATTAATGATTTCAATAAATCAGAATGTTTATAGAGAGAGAGATACTGGAAGATATAAGAAGAAATGTTCTTAGTTCACACATAGAAAACCGTTCTAAATTTATTTAGAATTTTTGCTGATTTAATTCTGATTGATTTATTATGTATCATTTAAACTTTATAGTCAAAGGTACAGCTAACCTTTGACAGAATAAAAAGTGAAGGTGGTATTTGTGATCGTTTTTCTTTGTTTATTTTCGAGTTTTATACACAGGGTTCAATTCATGCGGCATTGAACTCAAAGATTAGTTAGTAGATATGAAGAGGGTCAAAACTTGAAAAAGATCATAAACCACGTTCAGTTGGTGAATATATATATATGTTCTGCCTTCACTAAGAGAAGACAATAATAAATACAAAGGTATTTATTTGACAGAATGTGTGCAACACAGTTTATCCTCAAAGCATTTTGTTGGAAGAGAAACAATAAGAATAATGTGAAATCTGAAACGAAATTCAGCCAGTTGTCAGAATTTTCGAATCCGCCTAGGATGGCATTGAACAAAAACATAAAATATTCCAGCCCCGTTCGAAGATACCGGGTGTGTTACTGATGTGTACCATAACGACAATGATCCAATGATCCCCTATAAAAGACTCTCCAGTATAGCAAAGGCATCTCATAAACGACTTGTGCACAATGATTTCCAAATATTAAGGAAAAACCAGAAAAAAATTCGATTACACAGCTAAAAATAAGCAAATTTTCATATAAATTGCTCAGTACATGAAAAACATGATGCTGTATCAGAATAGTATATGCGAAAAATTGGAGCTGCCATTATTTAATGTCACTAGGCAACTTGTTTGAAAACAGGCTTTGAAAGCGTCTGCAGTTTATGCAAGTCGAAATTGCATAGAGAAATTTCGAAATAGCCATTTTTAGATATGAGTACTTGACGTCATTTATCTGAAGAAATACGGTAGCGAGCCACTGAGCGAATAGAAGGGGGTCAAAGTCAATCCTGTGGAGGAAGAAGGTTGGATATGGACTCATCTGTAATTCATGGATTATGGACTACATTTCTCAGAAAAGAATTAGTTTCTAGAAGGTATTGCTGAAGAAGAGCTAGAGTGTGCCACAGATGACCGCTATTTGCAGCTCTGAACAGCTAAGTCAACACACCTCAGGTATTTTCTTGTAGCAGCCACTGGAAGGCTGGTATCCAGAAAAACTGTTCAAAGAAGGTTCCGCGAAGTAACGTTGTATCCAAGACGCTCAATATTGTGAGTACCCCTCACACCAGCCACCGCAGTAATAGGTTTAATTGGGCACGCACACATGTCAGTTTGAGTGAAAGTCAATGGTGATCTGTACCCTCTATGATGAGAACAGATTTTGTTTGATAAGTGATTCAAGAAGGTTGTTGGTCTGGAGGGGAGCCGGAAACTCTATTTCCCCAGTCATATCCATAAAAGATTTGGTGGGTCAAGTGCATGCATTTGGTCAGGTATCTCTTTGGATGGCTGAACTAACCTGTATATCGTCCCAAGAGGCATCGTTAATGCTCAGTTATATAGAGACCCCGCTGTTCTTTTTTACGTTCATACAGTGGCTGACCTTTTCATCCTTCAAGAAACAGGGGGATCAGTGGAGAATTACCTTTGTGAGGAGGTTATTGTGGTATCTATTGGATTGAAAATTAGTCCAGCAAATTCTCTTAGATTGGGAATGTCTGAGACGCTCTAGGGAGGTATACTGCTGCACTTAACCCACTACCTGCAACCGTTTAGTGTATTCGAACTCCCCTGACGCAGCTGTGGGCTTTGCTGCCAGCTAAGTCGTAAAGACCATCATTTTAAGCAAGAAGTGTAGTAACGTTCTTATAGCACTATAGTGATACGCTACAGCAATAGACTTAGCTTTGATCACATTAGTTTTTCAAATGATCACACACATTAATGCAAACGCTATGTTTCTATGTTTTGTATGATTTCATTTTGTGTTTTTTCAAGACATAAAATAACCCTATTGATTTTCTTTCGTTACTAATTTATGAAGCACTGTTTGATTAATGTTTTTGCCAAATTTCATTAAATATCAACGAACAGAAATATCTCAATCACAAATTTTCTGATTTTTCTTTAATTTTTGGAAGCCAATGTGCATTAAGCATAGGTAGACGAGTTTTTGTATAAAATATTATTTCTACAACAAGTTGAAGAAATCATCGAGGCACTTATGTAATTTCTAATTTTTATTGTATTTTATTTTCAAGTCCTCTAACATGTGAGTTCAGAATATGCAGGGCTGTTATAATTAATGTTCGACTATTCAGAAGGCCCTAGAGCTGGTTCTGTGTGGCTCCCAAAAAAATTCGTCAGGATGTAATACAAGGGATGCTCTCTATGAAAACCGAAAATGAAAAAGTTAAAATTTCCATCAATAGGTGGCTCTGGGCCAATATTGGAAGTGACTTTTGCAGAATTTTTTTATTCTGAGTACAAATTGAATAGTTCATTTGAGGTTTTATATCCAGTTTAAGTAAAAACGCTCCCGAAATTCGTCTTCGGCGCAAAAGTCTTTTTTTCGTACAAAACACCTCACTTTATTTTTTATTGAAAATTCTATCTTATCTTTTATCTAAGAGAAAAGTACATTTTGAACCTTTATAAAACATTTTGGAAAGATTTTTTATCGATAAAATTAATTATATTTTTTCCCAATAACGACGGTTATAGCCATTTTGGTTTTAAAGCATTCGAAATCGATTTTATAAAAAATGACGAATGAAGTGGAACAGTTATTCTAAAATAGAAACGGTAGTTACACAAGAAATTTTAATAACCAATTGTCAAAACAGACTACCATAATTTTTCCGCTTCAAAGAGCTCAAACCAGTCTTTTTTTATCTATGAATTCTTCACAACAAATCGATTTAACACGATATTTAAATTGCACGGGAACTAAATATTAATGAAGAAAAGTTGAATCGGATCATTTTCCATAAATGCAAATGCTGGAATCATTTCACTTTGAGTTGTGGAAGCAAGTTCTCTGCCTTTCCATCATAAATAGTAATTACTCCGACACAGTAAAGCGAACGTAGATATGTCTCTTCTACGCTTGCAACTCGTTTCTCCTGACGGAATTAGCATATATTTCCCGCTCAAAAACTCCATTAGAGTCTTAATATTCTTTTCTTGAATCGTGAGGACGAAATATAGAAAATTATTACGTATGCAGAACAACTTAAATGAGGGATTTTCGAATTTCTAATGGAATTCGCTTTAACAGGATTTCCGTAAACAATATTTTTCCCGCTGCCATCGACCAGTTTAATTTCAGATAACTAAATCAGGATGCTTGGTAAAATGTTTATGAATAAATTTTAAAAGTTATTATGAGTTTAAATTTAATGTGAGAAGTAAATAGATATCGAATATCTGGGGAAGTCTTTGTATTGTTTGTTTGCAATAGTATGTCTTTGTAGTAACTTAAATGAGCCATTTTCCAATTTCAAATGGAATTCACATTAATAGGTTTCGCATAAATGTGACCTTTTCCTTCGTTTGAACACTTTGCCTTAGATCAACGGTTCTCGAGCTTTTTCTCCTCCCGTACCCCTTGTTGTAACTAGAGGTCATGATTGTCGCCTGGTGGCGCTGCGCGCTGTTCCAGGTCTATATACGATGCTGTAGCTGTCTCGTTTGTATGAATTGAATTGAATTGAAATCGAAATTGACTACTGTCTTTCAGTTTGAGTTTGTGTAATGTGAGTGTCTTGTGCTGCATGTTATGTGTCGTCACGTTTCGTTCCTGTTCAATAAATGTTATGTTGTTTACAAGTTGGAGTAGTATGTTGCTGACTACGAGTCCCTTTTCTGACAGGTAAGCGAGCTAAATGAAATTAATATTAGAAAGAATTAGTTAGCGAATATATGGAAATGCGAAGTTCGAACACCCTTTGATGTCTTTTTATTTTTGAGTACCCCCTATTGTGACATCATCTCTCTCAACCATCTCTTCAAGAACAGAAATTTTTATTAATAATGTTAACGGCTTAGGTTAGCTTAAGAGTCAGACGACTCGAATTAAAATAACATTCGAAGAATTTTTTTTTGATATCACATTTTATTCCATTTTTTATAATAGTATTAGTCACACTCCTTAACAAATAAGAACACTACTGAAATAATTTCGCTTTAACTTTAGACGAAAGAAAGCATATACTCGTCGTCATAATCGACTATTCAAGTGAATGACAATTTCAATGCGATTCTTGTTCTTGCTTCACGGAAGTGAGTTTCATAAAATTAGGTTTAAATAAAAACAGATACAATCGCATATCTTGAACTGCGTCTAACTTATTGCGAAACTTATTCAAAGTTCACCCGTAATGCGAGAATGTTCTTTACACAATGTCACGAAAGGTATCAACTGTTTTATTTCTTTAATAATCAGTTCTTAGTACCATTCTTTCACTGCTCGGCACGTTTTCGGACTTGCATAAATTTCACTGTTCTCACGAACTTAGGAAAGCAAAATTCTAAAAACTTTTTTTTGCATTTCAATTACCTCTAATTGTGTGCTTTTCCCCATTATTAAAATTATTTTTGTGTACCATTATTAAAATTATTTTCGTGTACCCCTAACTGGTCCGCAATTTACCCCTAGGGGTACGCATACCACAGATTGGGACCCTCTGATTTCGATGAATAAATTGCTATATCATTTTTTTTCAATCTGGGATTTGTCATTTTTTACAATAAAATACTGTTATACGATCAATTAATATATATCAAGACTGCGAATGAATTCATATACGATGACGATAATCTATCTTCTTCTATCGATCATTTTCACACACTTTTATTTAACTTCACTTGTTTCATGTTTGTAAAGGTAGAATTTTTTAAATCGATTTTTCCCTCCCTTCCTGATGTGCTAGAGTTTTGATATTTTGTACTCTTGCGAGTTCTTAGTGAAAATACACTATTTTAACCTTTCCAGTACTTAATTGGCAGTTAATAAATAAATTTAATTTAATTTTAATTCCGTGCGAGTAGCGCCACCTGGTAGTCAGTTTGAGAAAATATTGAATTCAAGATTGCAGGGTATTTATAATAATGAATTATAAATTAAAGACTCAAAAGTAAAAAAATATTTAAAACTAAAAAAATTCTGATTTGAGAAAAAAATTACCTTTAGATTCCATAGTAATTATAATACAATGAAAAATTAAAGATTCAAAGAGTAGAAAATAAATAATATTAAAAAAATCTACTTTTTAGCATGCTAATAGAAGTATGTCTTCTGAAGCGGCCTTTATTAAATTAATTTTTGTTAGTTTTTAAAAAATAAAGAACTCTATACTAATTATAATTATTTATATGCTTACAGTAATTAACAGGTTTATAGTAATTAATATGAGTAACGGCCATGCATGAATAATTAATTATACAATGACGGTTGTTTATGTATAAGTCTAGGAAAGTCCACTTACTTTCTTTTATCGATGATTTTTTATACTTTATTTGCCTTTCGCGACATTCTCTGTTTCTCTATTATTTCATTAGGTATACATTTTCGTTGAGTTGTAGCCAATGCTGTAAGTATGTTAAGTCACAAAAGCTATCTTATAAAATATAATTTATTAACTAAAAACTTGACACTAAACAAAGACTAACAAGCATTAACGAACATTAATTAATCGTAGCAAATAACAACATCTTTAGAAAAATTCTAGAAGAAGAAGAAATTACAGTATTTACAAATCAGTTGTAGCGCTGCTTAACCGGAACTTAATACCACAGCCGGCTAGATAGTGATAATCGCTACAGAGTCATAGACCCATCAAATTCCAGTTATGATTTTGATGGGGTGCAGTGGCGAATCCAGGGGGGGGCTATCGGGCTACAGCCCCCCCCTAGAGCCAAGCCAGAATTCTTGATTTTATTTAACATCATTACAACTGTTTTTCCTTCATTTCCCTCTTTTTAAAAAATAATAAAAACATTTCAACATTACTTTCTGGCTTGACAGGGTCGAAAATTTTCCTAATTTTGTAGTCATTCTACTAGTACTTGTAGCTTTGACGCGGTCGAAGACACTTTTTGGCTAGTTATTTCATTGAAATTTTTATTAAATTGTCGAAAGTATTGTACTGTTTCTTATGATTCATATTGTCAGGTGAGTAAAGTCTGTAAAGTTAAAGTGTTTCGGTTTACTTTAGCCTTGAGGTTTGACATACATCACGACGATACAAAGTTTTTATGACCTTAGCCCCCCCCCCCCAGACCCGAATCCTAGATTCGCCACTGATGGGGTGCTAATTACTCTAGCGCAGCCTGCTCAAGTTTGCTAAGATCCGCCGTTCTTAAAGCTACTTAATAATTTTGTTCCGCATTGCCCTTATTAGAGGTATAGTTTCGTTTAGTTAGATACCCGTCCCATTTTAGAACGTACAGAACGACTATTTTGGGACGGATTTAGCATTTTTTTTAACGATAATCAGTTGACGAAGACGACACCTATCTATGATTAGGAATACTTGAACTCTGACCACTCTGCAGTTGAAGGCGTATGGCTATGTTTAAATGCTTAGTAGACATTCCCAATAAACGAATTCATATTAATAATAATCCCCACCGAAAAATTAAACCAAACGCATCATCCACTTTCATCCGAAACCAAACGCATCACCACAGACATTTCCCTCCACCAAATACAATAATTTATGTACACAACCAACTTCCTTGCAATTTCCATCTACATCATCTCGCGATTGCTCAATCTACATACTAAATACGACCAACGCTGAAACACAACCCGATAAACCCGGAAAATAATTCAACTAAGCTCTTTAAACGGTGTCCTCGCGGAGTAATTGTAGCTTCCGACCGGTCGCCGGTCCGTCATGAATTGTTCAAATCCGGCAGAGATTGTAACGAGCTCTTTTCGGGTTACTCATTGAGAAAAGGGATTTCATTGTCATTCTGTGTTTTCAGTCCGGATGCTCGTTAACAAGACTGTTTGGGCTCATTTAGTTAAAAGGAGTTTGCTCGTGCCCTGGTTTTAAGTCGTCGAAACAGGGATGTGGCCTAAATTGTGAGATGTTTTATAATGCTTATGCGATTTCTTTTCGTTTGTCCGGAACTAGGAATAATTCTTAAAATTCCAGGATTTGAAATTTTAAGAACTATGAAAGAGTTCGAACAACAGAGTATAATGAAACCTTCATAAACGTCTCCGTCGACGAGAGAGGAGGCTAAGTTGCGTTGCGTAAAATAAAGTTTTTCCGTTTGCAATCTATTATGTTTTCAAATTAAAATAAAAGACGTACATGCATGGTAGACAAACTCTATGGAGGACGAGTAAAAATTTTCGAGATCCACTTTATTTCACTGAAAATATCATTAGTTTGACTAAAATTTAAAAGCAAAGTTCAATTCTCGGTTAGCCCTACGGCTATGACAGAAGTCTGTAAATCTTTTGTCAAAATAGGTTTTAAGGCTTCACAATATTTCAAGTACTTTTTATTGTATGGAATTTCATATAAATGTGAATAATTTTTAAGTATAATAACATAAAGTATATATAAATTTTCAAAATCAAATTTAAGGCTAAAAATTTAAATTAAAAAAAATTTCATCATGTTGGTAGGTTCTCTTAGTGGACAACGAGCATGTCTATATCGCATGAATGATTTTGAATGACTCATTTTTTCAAGTGCACGTGTATAATTTTTCTTACATTGCAAAATAAACGCTTAATTCTTTATCATTTCTCTTTCAGTAGGAGAGCCCTTGCTGAAAAAGAACTTTTACAGGTTTAGAGGCATTCCGGAGTCTAGTCGCGAGGGACAGATAACAATATTTGACAAACCAAGATGATCGATTCCTGTATAGCTACTTAATACAAGGTTCTCAATTGCTCATTCAAATCCATATATAATTACAGTTAACATGATAATGCTTAGAACAGTGGCGGCTCATCAGCTCAGAAACAAGCAGTGCTGCAAAAGTTGTATAGACCTAAGTTGTAGGAAATTTTGTGCTGATTATTTTGGCATGTAATGATGATATACTAAAAATTGATAGTTTTTGGGTTACAAGCAAAAAAACGGGGGAAAAAATTTCTCATGTTTTTTGGCTATAACTAAAATTCCAACAAAAATTATTGGTGGCAAACCTCAGATTAGTAATCAGCACCTGAAAAAACACAAAGAAGCAAAAAATTACCGCTCCTCCTCCAGAATTGGATTTAAAAAAATTACTTAACGCTGAACTACTGAGAAAAAGCGAAAAAAAGCCAAATGAAGAAGTCGCGCCAATCGTGAGCTGCTCCGGAGTGCATCTCAAATGAATACAATTTCAAGCGAAGAAAGGGTTGCTTTTCTACCTCTTTGTGTTGCTCATTGCGTTAATTTCATATCCTGAGGAGGGGCAAAATTTTCTGCAGCTCTGGTCTGTCTCTCTCTTAATTCTTAATTAATTTTCCGTCTTCCTTTTACATTTTTTATTACTTTTCTGCCATTTTCGTTGATTACTGAATTCTCGAAGTGGAAAAGTAAGCCAATTAGAATAAAAAAGAAAATACAATCTTTTAAAACAATTTCAGGTGGGGGGACTGAATCTCTACAGCTCTTATGGACGAGCCGCCACTAGTTTAAAGGCTCGATACTATCTGTAAATTGCGGCATGCATGATACAAAATTGTGCAAAACGTTCTTCAGTGCAAAAAACTGTACCAAATTTGACACGTGCTAAATTGTTAAGTAATCAGTAAGAACTAGAATTTCAAAAATTTAATTGGATTTTTAATTAAAACATTTGAAAGTTTTTTCTCAATAACATCGGAGCGTATTATAAAAAATATGTCAACACTTTAAAACTGGAATAGAATCTTTTCCGTGGCATCACTTTTTCTGCTCAATTTCTTCTCTAATTTTAATGAATTTTAAAATGTATTTTCAAGTATATTTTAAACATCACTTTTTTATTATATTTGCTACTGCATTTATACTCAGGCGTGTTGCGACGATTTATAAACACAATTTTTGCGTGCACGTTGTGGTTGGCATAATTAAGAGTAAATTTTTAAAAGACGGATCTACGGACAGATGGATCTAGCCTAAAACATTGTCGTGCTACCATATTTCGGACTTACAGGTTCTAATCTCCTTTATTTTATCTGTTTATTTATTTATTGTTTTTTATATGTCGGCTACCAAATACTTTTCCATTTCTCGCAATTACTTGTGCTCTTTTATTTGCTATATTTCCCCCCTCCTTCTTGCCGGTTTCATCAGACGCCTTATTCGCTCGGTTGGTATCCATATTGGCAGTGTAATTTTTTCGGGGAAAAAATGAATTATTTTTTTATTCCGTGGAAATTAAAGGAATCGCGATCACCTTGCAAACGTAACTTCTTTAGGTTATACAGGGTGACAATTACTGAGCTATATGAAATAAAAAATAAATTTTCAAAAACTACTGTGTTAGATTGCAAAAATTGCATCTTCATCATTTTTCGGTTTTATCAGTATTTTTGATTATTGAATTCTTCGCCACCAATTTTATTTCATCTCTTGTGGCATCTTTGACAGCTTTTGAAATTCAAACGATAATTTTTATCAGTTTCATTAAATATCTAAATTTTTCTTAATTATTTAGTTTGTATTCGACTTAATTATTATTTGTCTTAACTTTTGATGTTGTTTCCATTAATTTATCAACTTTATTAATTTATAAATCTAAATTTTTCAACGGGTCTATTTCCTCGCCATCTTGTTTCGCGTAGGAATTTGGCGTTATCAGGTTTTGGCGTCTCTGGCTGGAGGTTTTTTCCGTTATGAAATTTTTTTCCTTTGTGCTTGACTGAACAAGAACGAGGTGTGTTTTTCCACCTGCGGGCTCCTGGAGGCCGTTGGGCCTTCAGGGTGCTTGCCCCTGCTTTTATACTGATGGTCCCCGTAAAATGGTAAAGAAATTAATCTGCCAGAATGTATCATTTTTTTCTAAAAAAATTTGAAGGTGGTTGAAGTTTGATTAATGACAACCGGATCGTGCTCGTGCCGTGTTTTTCTTTGCTCTTTTCAAGTTTGGAATGAAAGCCGTTGGGACAGTTTTGCGTTCTTCTTATAATCTATTTAATCAACGGGCTGAGATTTTGACGACTTACAACAATCAGTAGATTGAGTGAACCTATTTCCATGCTTTTAGTCATACAGTTTCAGTAATTAGATAACTGACTCAACCTACCATACCCTGCAATAATGGATTGCAGCACTGAACAGCCTGCCATTCGATAGCTTCCATTATGCGATGATTGTGTAAGTGATGAAAGAGCTGCTCAAGCA
>BGPR01000478.1:361501-403066 GCA_013235015.1 Araneus ventricosus
AAGAATTGCTTTCGTTTTATTATAATATGGTAAAAAAAAATTACGCTGTTTTTTCATTTCGCACAGCATTTTTGAGTAGAAGCAGGAAACTACTTCCCTCGCATTATAGATCATTAGATGGTAAGACCTTTGGTCTCTTTAAATTTTACCAAAATATACATAAAAAGTTGCAACAGCTGTCATCTGTTCTAACCAGGTCGTGATTGTCGCCTGGTGGCGCTGCGCGCTGTTCCAAGTCTATATACGATGCTGTAACTTTCGCGCTTGTGTGAATATGAATATGAATATGAAAGCTGAAGCTGAAACTACTATCTGTTTGGTTTGAGTTTGTGTTATGTGATTCTCTTGTGCTGCATTTTTTGTGTCGTCTCGTCTCTTTCACGTCAATAAATGTTATGTTGTTTACGAATTCTAGTAGCATGCTGCTGCCTACGAGTCAATTACTGGCAGGTAGGCGATCTAAATGAAATTAATATTAGAATGAATTAGCGAATATATGAAATTTCGAAGTTCGAATATGATCATACCGTGCACAAATGGGTGCTTACCATACTGTATCAAAAGAGAGAGAAAAAAAATTGCTCTCATTTTATCTCAACATGGAAAAAAAATGTTTGGTAATAAACCGCTTTTAAAACACACTTTTATACTAAAAGAAGAATTATTCTTTCAATTATTTTCTAGTTTTTACTCCTTAATTCATAATTTATTACTATAAATATTAAGGAATCTTTTTGTCAATTTCTCTTCTCTTTTTCCAAATTCACTTCCAGATCGTGCTATTGTACGGAATCAGAATTTAATTAAATTAATTGATTAACTAATAATTTATTTTCTAAAATAATTAAAATATCATATTGTCATTGAGGACACACAAATGTTTAAAATTTTAACAACACTAGAACATCGGGAAGTAAGTGAAAAGTTGATTATAAAATTCTATCTTCATAAGCATGAAACTAATCATATTATATATAAGCGTTTGATAAATACTCTTCTTATTCAAATGTTCGCTTTCGAACTACATATTGTGGAATCTGGTAGTTTTCTACGTACTGTCAATTTGAATTGTCAGTAATTGTAGTCATTCCACATTCAGTGGGGAAGCGACCAAGAAGCAAGGGAGGTATAAATGCCCCGGGCGCTGGTTTTAGGAGGTGACATGGTATCAAGACCTACTGCGTTATATTTAACACCAATAAAATAACATATTTCTTTTTATTTATTTTCCCATTAAATTTCCTCTTAAATTATCCTTTTTATGATCGTACATGATATATTTAGCAATAAGGTTTTAATATATTATTTCATAGGTAAATGGCGACACTATTTTAAAGATTTTGATAGCATCATATAATAAATAATTATTATTTTTCTATAGACATCTAAAGTATATATTATTCTAACAGGTTAAATTTAATTTAAATTTAATTTTGCTTATAGTGTTTTATATTTGTATTAAAATGCTTAAATCAAATATAACATTTTCCCATTAAATGCGGAACTTATTTTATGGCTAGGTACATAAGCCGGATACATAAAACTATATTTAGCTTTTGAACAGTATGTAGTATAATAGTGTGTTTATATAAATATAGGTTAATAGTAGGTATAATAGTATGATATTTACTTTCTTTTTTTCTCATCTTGAGATGATTTGGGGGTATATTCCCCTTTTACTTTGTCCAACAATTGGCTTCGCAGAGGGTTGGCGCCACAAAATCTAGATTAATGCGACAAACCAGTCCCAAGGTTGGTTGGATATTTTGGTTGTTGGAATTTCAAATAGGGTTGTCTTTTTCAAGTTTTGATAAGTATTAATGCTAATAGTTTTAAGTCAAATTTTCTTTTGTAATTCGAATGCATGATTATCGACAGGGTAACTTAATTCAATTTTAATATTTATATATATTGTAAATATAATGCATGTTTGTATAAATTGATCAATGACAGTTATATATATATATATATATATATTATTTTCAGAGTGCAACTTACTCTACGCTACTGGCCATGGTGAAAAAACATTAATGCGCTTATGTCATTTTTTAAAGTTAGATATGACGAGGGGGTGAAAGAGATAAATAAGAGTACGTTGCACCCGGGAAAAAAATATTTTTTTTATCTCAGTCGTCATCAGTGACTTAAAAGCGTAAATGGAGCCAGGTTATGGTATTATTTTTACGCCGTTTACACAAGCAAAGCCATTGGTGATAACGGGGAGGGAGCGGGAAAATCATATTATGACCCCGGCGTCACTTACCCTCTCTACATCACTGTTCACATGACCAAAGAAAATTAAGCCTGGCATATATCAATGTTCCTATCAGCATTTTATGCATCTCCATCAGTCAACTCACCCCCCCCCCTCTTTACGTTCCCTCCAAGTATTTATGTCTTTCAGTCTGCACTTCCTCTTCTTCCCACCTCTCCATCCTTTTTATGCGGTTTACCCTTTTAATTAATCAGAAAATCGCAAAAAAGGAAAGGAATCTCTTTTCACAGATGTTTAAAAAGTTTCTCCGGCGTGAATTTCGGATTTAAAATAAGAAACTCTATTTACCTGTCTCTCTCTGTCTGAGTTGTACTGTGTGAAAAGAACGAAATGTTGAGCGCAAAATGTTTTTAGAAAGAGGTAAAGGGGAAAAAAGCGCCTTCCAGAAACACAGTTAAAAAGAATACATAAAGTTTCCTTTTCTAGATAAGATATGAAGATGAAGAGCTTAGCATATATTTAAGACAGTTTCTTTTTATTCTCCTTTTTCTTATTTTTTTTATCCATTGTTAAAAGAAAGTATTTTTTCCAGACCACACAATGTCGGATTTCTTTCATGAGTGAAAAAATGCTGACATTCCCCGTGGAAATATGATACATATTTTCCTTTGTTTCGAAGTGTCTGCTTTTTAAAAAGGTATGACATGGTTGTGTTATTGAAGAAACAACAGAAATGGTCGGGCAAAAAAAAATTGTTTAATTTTCTTAGGCAGGGATTTATTTATTAAGCCTTTCATTTGCATGCATGCACCACCTACATAGGAAAAAATTTGTTTGCTGACAAAGAAAAACTCTCTCAAAAAGTTATCGGTATAAAAAATTGGATTTGATGGTATGGAAGCTAACTTGTGGCTTGCTCATGAAGAAAAAAACAAATAAAGTTTTTAGTTTCATCCTTTTATCTTTTTGCATGCTGACGAATTAGTTTAAAATCTCGTTTATCTTGGAGAAAAGCATACTTCTTAAAACATGCACTGCTTAATGTTTTACTTTCGGATTAGGATAAAAAATAAGCGAGTTAAAATTTGTCTAATTGTAGTTTTACCCTCCCTTCCAAAGAACTTCTGTAAATATTCTGACGTTAAGTTCATGATCAATATGCTCCTAAGATATAAAAGATATAAATCTGAAAATTAGTTTAAATTGGCGGATGACTCAACAAGCGAATTCTGTTTGCCTTCTAAAAATATGAAAGATACGCAGTAGAGTATAAGACTCACCCAAGTGGCATTGTGGTACAAGCGGTGCTACTTCACTTGGCAGAACTTAACACGCGCATTACAACTGATGTTGAATTAAAATGTTATATAGGGGGAATGCGGGGACATTGATACACTTTTTTTTGGAAAGCTAAAAAAATGATTTTACCAAAGGTAATAATTAGAATTAATACACTAAATTTATACATTTGTTAATCTAATAAAGGATCTCAGTCGAGTTTTGGTCATAAATGGCATAATAATATACCTATTACACTTTTTTCCTAAAAATGGATTTGTATCGATCTGCCCCATTACTAGGGGTACATTGACACACACGGAAATATCGAAAATAATTATGGTTAATAGTTGTAGGATCAAAACAAAAAATTTGTTTCATCAATAAACATTGTATTCCAAATCGAGGCTTAAAAGTTTAACAAAGTAAAAAATTTTTATTTTAATCAAATTCAACATTTTGAGACTGGAAAAATAAAACAATAATGCCTCAGAAAATAATTTATCTCTTGAAATAATATAGGAGAATATGTGTGTGTAAAAATACTTTGGAGGGAGGGAATGTGTACCTCGAAGCCGTTTTTGGAAATTTTAATTAGTTAAAAATTAAGGGAAACTTTCTCATTCTTCCCTTATAACTTACGAAAATAATATAGAACAAAAATAATTTTTACCCCATTTGAAAATGTAAAACATTATCTTTTTGATGACATTAATTAAGTTTCTGTTCAGTTTTTTTTCTCTAAATCTAATAAATTTGCAAAAAAATATCTTAAACTTAACTAGCCGATCTCGCAGCCCTCCGGGCGGGTTCGCGGCCAGAACCCACTTTCATCAGCCGTACCACCACACTGCTTCAAAGGCTCTCAGCCACTACTTCTTTCATTTTTATATACTGCATGAAAATCAGTGGAACAGACCATAAAACCATAATAGATTTCATATTCTTTGTAGACAACAGATTTCTTTAAAATTGTAAAATCTTTCAATAAACCTCATCTAGTTGTAATGTTTTGTATAAATTTTTCACGAATTTTGGCATAAAAGCCTTCAGATCCAAAAATACAGAATGAAATCGCCCTAACTAAACAGTTTCCATCACCTACAACAGGTATTTTACAATATTTTTGACACGCCATTGTGATGGAACTGTTGAGATCTATATATTTAAGATAATATCGTAAAACCCTCAGAGATTCCCCAGCCCAAACCACAAGACAGATTTCGACATTTTTTTTTTCATTTGAAAGGTTATGACGTCTAGATATGTCATCGATGGTCGTCTGTTCCCTCACCCACCCTCCGTTTTCGAACGAAATGGAAAAAACACTTCTCATCTGTACATTGTCTATGGGTATACCTTGTAGAAACCTTGTCCCCAACCCCAACCACCTAACCGATTTCGAAATTTTTTATTTTATATGAAAAGTTTTGACATCTATATATGTCATCAATAGTCACCTGCCACCCCCACCCCCCATTTTCGAACGAAATCGAAAAAACTCTTTCCTATTGTACATCCTCTATCTGGGAAAACCTCTGGATAGAAAAGTGCGCTCGAAGGCAGTACGTCTTTCAAAGTGTGTTACATGGTTAGAACATTGATTATTCTAACCATGTTGTTCCAACAAGTTGATTGACGCCAAGCCTTTTTATACTCCCGAGAAACGGGAGAATCCCAGAACGCTTTAGAGCGGTTCAAACCGAATCTCAGCGAGTTACAGTGACAGTTATTCGTATACTAGAGCTTAAGTAGAAATAATGTTATTAATTAAAAATTAAGAAGAGTTTTTAAAATTAGGAAAATGTTAAATTATTACATATATAACACCATTTCATGCCTCCGTATCTATGGTCATTGATCGTTGATTCTTTAAAATAAATTATAAAACTAAAAAACCCTTAACTAATGAAACCTAAATAAAGAAAAATTTTAAAATAAATTATAAAAGTAAGACTTGATAACTTAATTAATAACAAAATAAAGTAAATAATCATAAATAATAAAATAAAAACTTAAATAATGAAAGGAGAGAAGGAAAAAATACGAAAAAGGTACATAAAGTCCTTTCTAATAGTTTTTTAAAAATAATAAATTATAAACTTATAATCCGATTTCTTTTCGTATGAGTGAAAATGTCCACTCTTTGGAAAGTAAGCGATGTTGAAACGTATTCAATGAAAAATTAATTGTTCACAAAGTTTCTTAAACATCTTTCTAAAATAAAAACAATTTGATAATATGTCTCATATTATATTCATTATAAAGTTAGATAAGGATATTATCCTTTTTTTAACTGTTATTGCCTGAACATACGAGAAGCACTCTCGAACTCATGAAAAAAAAGCAAAGATTCGAGAAAACAAATATTGAAATCAAGATAGTAAAAATTGCATTCTATTAATACAAAAAAAGTCACCATTAAAACAGAAAAAAAAGTATTGAATATACAAAAAGAATTTTGATTTTGAGCGGAACTTCTGAAATAAATATATTCCTGTGGGTTTTTTTTTTGTTCTTGTTTTTGGTTTGGGGGGGGGTTGTAGTCATACGAAATTTGACACATCATGCAAAATCAGGTTCTTAGTTTTTCATTCTTTCTTGTGCGACAGAAATCGCAGCGTCTTCTCGGAATGTTCGAGGGCCCCTCTTCAATTTATTACTGCCTTATGCTTTTGAAAACCTACCCGTTTTTTCTAAGGCGAAGTCTATTGTGGTATAGTATAGAGCTTTGTTCCGGCAACCGAATGCATTTAAGGGAAGGTACGAACAACTTTTCTTATGAGAAAATTACGAGCCGGCGTTTTGTGTCCAGTTTCTTTGCCATCATTGTAGAATCAATCCCTGGCAAATTATCCGTTTTACCTGATATAAAACAAATATCCATTATGAAATTAAACGTTGAATAGCAGAAAAGCCAAAAACTTCACATCTAACATGTAAGCTAGTACAAACGCCTTGAATCAAAACATGGTACAAAAGTTGTGAAAGAGAAGTATGGGAAGGAAGGCACATGTGACGTCAAAATCTACTCGGCCAATGAGAGTGTGTTTCGGATTGCATCATCATTCCTGCTATTTCAGTGCATCTTTCGCCCTCAATATTTCAATAAATAAATTTTTATGTAAAATTTCACTTGCATATTTGAAATTAGAATGATTTTTTTCTATCAATACGGATTGCTTTTACGCGTTTTTAAAAATGCTCAAGTTCCCCATTTTAGAACTAAATTATTAAAAAAATACAAATAAAAAACCCAAGCTAATTTAAAAGACTTAATATTCTTAATAAAAGGATGGTTATACTACGAATTAATAAATGGATACAACTTTTATTATATATTTCATAAAATGTCGTCTTATTAAGAAATATATGATTTTTGTCTATTTATGCTTAAACATTCAAAGTAAGCAGACATGGATTACCATTGGTTTGCAGAATTATTAACAAAACTGTAAATACAAAAACCCATTGTTATTTAATTTTGCACATTTTATATTTAATGATATTTTCAGACACTCCAAAGAAACTTTGGAACATATAATGCATAGCCACAAAGAACACTAAAATTCTTCATACCGAAAACTCAGTATTTCTCAAGATTCTTCGGCGTGTAGCTAAAACTCCCTACTGGGAAATCATTTAATAACTTCACATCTCATTCGCTTCATCAAACAGCCCGAAGCAATACTTCGTGTTCGCATGTCTCAGCCCGCAAGCTGTTTGCCCAAGATTATTTCGTATTCGAAAGACAACCGAAGAAAAACATAATATCTGTATTACCTCAATTAACTCTACAAGAGAACTGCTTTATCTTGGTTGAAACAGAAGTTAGGACATTGCAAAAGAAAAAAAATGTCTAATTATATTTTCTCTCTAATCGTCTCTTCTGTTAAGAATTAATTTAATAAGCTACCTACCTCTTCTTGTAGCTATTTTTAGGGAAAGCTCCGTCTTACAACGGAAGATACTTGTAATTGTTAATCCTATTAAAGTGTCATTTTTTATTTTCATTTTAAATATACAAGAAAATAACCTGAAAGAATTTTTTATCTCTTTCTCTCAGTTTTACGCAAAGTTGTTTTATTGTTCCTTAAATTCGAATAAATTTTTTTTCGGATAAGTACTTCTGAAACAGAGAGTGTCTGGAATATAGTGATACAACGGTATTTTCAAGTTTATTGCAGAAATGATAATTTATCCTCGTTATAATCAGGGGTGTAGAGGAGCCGAAACGCACTGGTACGGCGTTCCCGCATTGCTTTTCTTCCAAGAGAAATAGATAGGAGAACGTCCTTAAAAAAGCACGATTTTTGGCATCCAGATTAGCGCTTTCCGTCACTGCTAATTTTAAGACTACATCACTGGTTATAATGACACCTTTTAAATTTTGGAAGCAAAAGTTTACTATTGTGTGTTCAGTTATTCAGCAGATATGCATATTTAGGAAATCATTCACCACATTATTGAAATATACTCTATACTGGATGAGTCAAAAGCTGTTAGAAAAATGTCAAGAAAATAAGAGGAATGGTTATTTGAAATGGTATGTATGCTGGTCGTTTGAAATGTATTTCATTCTTCTATTCGAAAAGTGTTTTGTTCTTCTTTCCGAGAAGCTTTTATTCTTCTCTCTTTATTCTTTTTTCAAAAATTAATATAAACAACATTTTTTCTATATGTCTTAAAATTTCATATTAAAAATAAAATTCATAAATTGTATGAAATATCTTTTTGGCTATAATCAGCGAATGATTGCAAATTTTATATAAAATGTTACAGAATTCGTGTTTCTATTAATTCTAGAGATTCTTGGAATTCATGAAGAAAAAAGGGTTTGAATTTGTATTTTTCCTAAAAATATATTCTTATTCATATACCTAGAATCTTTAACAGACTGTCAATTTCGTTTGCACTTAAACACATTTTAATTCAAATTCAGTCTTTTTAACTCAATATTTATTTATAAATTATCTTCAATTTGAATTTTTGAGGAAATATTTTAAAACTCGGAGCATATTGAAGTTTTTTCTTTAATTTTGAATAATTTGATCTTTACTGATAATAAATATTCGTGGTAAAAATGTAAAACTGTATTACTTTTAATGAAGAAAAAAATATGAAAAAGCAAGCCAGTAATTGATGGATTCGGGAAAGTATTAAACTCTTTTTCTTCTTCGAGTGCATTGCCAACTTTTAAAATAAAGCACAATTTTTCGAAGAGAATTTAAATGTAAGGTGTATAAATAGATGTAAAAAGAAGCAGAAAGCATGTAAATTAATTATGAGAAGCAAAATATTATCCGAGAAAACCAGAAAAAATAGTCTTAGTTTCTTAAGTAAACATAACCATTTTTTTTTTCACCATTTCGATAAAAAAAATCAACACTAAATCTACAGATTGAACGAAAATTCTAAATGTTAGAACTATGACACAAATTGCATCATGTCCATAGACTTTTAGAATGACTGAAAAAACCAACAAGTAAATGTTATTTTTATCGAATGTTATTAAGATATATTGCTTCCTAAAAATTTTTCCTTTGCATCATAAATGTGCACTTAACTCTTAGTTGTAGCGGGCATACCGTGTTGTTAGAATTAAAATAGCCTTTTAGAAAACAATTAAGAAGATGAAGATTTTCAGAACACCAGATCTCCTCAAACCAAGGAAAAATGATAGATATAAAAAAAGTTTTAAAAATGAATGATAGAGGACGACAGACGATCATTCCTTAAAATAAAAATGATTCAGTTGTTGTTTTACTCATTGTCACCGTACAATATAATTACGAATTGAAATTGGTAAGTTGTCTAGCTTTTCAAAAAATTTATGCCTAAAATCTTTACCAATAGGGTTTTCAAAGGTATTTTCCCATGTATTTTTGTATAATGAGAATACATAATATTTCAGAGTCAGTACCGCATCTTCTATGTTTAAGGGTGTTTCAAGTTCTTTCGAAATATTATCTTTATAATTAATCGCTGAATATTTGTTCTACAACATATTTGAGAAAGATAATGAGTCTATAATTCACAAATACGGAAACTCCGTATTTAAAAAAATAAATTCGAAATTTCGACTATATCCGAGTCACAATAAGCTAAATAGACAATAAATAACATGTATCTTTTGGGACGTTCCTTCATGAGTAAAGCTGTTTCAAAACATTTTAAAATATTTCCATTTTTATTATATATCATTAGAAAACAATTTTAACAGCAAATGGCAACCGAAATAGCATGAGGATATGCGAAACAAAAACCTCACAGAAAGCATTAACAACCGACCATCAAAACTAACCACAAATATCATTTTTCCCCTTCAAGAACCTTAACCAGTCATTCATTCCGATGAATCCTTCCTTCCGAATCATATCGATTTAATACGATATTTAAATTGCTCGGGAAACTAAATATTAATGAAGCGAAGTTGAATCGGATCATTTTGCATAAATGCAAATGATCAAATCATTTCGCGTTGAGTTATGGAAGCACGTTCTCTGCCTTTCCATCATAAATAGTAATTATTCCGACACAACAAAATGGACGCGAAGCTATCTCTTCTGCGTTTACAACTTATTTCTACTGACGGAATTTGCATACATTTCCCACTCAGGAACTCCATTAGAGTCCTAATATTCTTTTCTTGAATAGAGAAGTTCGAAATCTAGGAAATTATTTCTTATGTGGAACAACTTTAATGAGCGATTTTCAAACTTCTAATGGAATTCTCATAAAGAGGATTTTCGCAAACGATATTGTGCCTGCTGCAATTCGACCGGTTTATTTCCAGATAACTAAATCAGGATGCTTAGAAAAATGTGTATGAATAAATTTTGAAAGCTATTCTGAGTTTAAATTTAATCTAGGAAGTAAATGGATGGTAAATTTGTGAAGAAATCTTTGTATTGTACATCATAGTGTTTTTATGTTGTAATTAGAGTGTTCAATTTTGTGTGAAGCAAGGAATAAATGTTAAAACATTAAAATGTTTGCAGTTTGAATGAGCAGTAATAAAATTAGCAATTCGTGATAATTAAATAACATTTTATTCATCGAGGAGACACCAAACTGTTACAATATTTAATAAATTATCACATACTAACTGATATATCCGGTGTTGCTCACGATAAAAATATTTTCATGTCTGAGCACTTAATAAACTTTCGATTTAATTAAACAGTTTTTCTCAATTATACAGAGAGGGTTTTGAAGGAATTAACCCTTAATAGCCCGATTTTTTAAAAATTCATTTTAAAATGTTTCTTGGCTTTCATTTCTTGAATAAAACATGGGAAAATACTTTAAAAATTCCTATTTGTTTTAAGTATGGTTTAAAAATTAATAAAATAAAATAAAATAAAATTATTTTCATGTCTGAATACTTAAAACACTTTCGATTTAATTAAAGAGTTTTTTACATTTATACAGAGAGGGTTTTGAAGGAATTAAAGCATCATTGTAAAGATTGCAAATAATGGGTAAGTTGTCATATAAACAAAAAATTTCGCTATTATGCACCTCTGAAAATAGAGAAATGAGTTATAAACAAATTTAAAAAATAAGAAAAAAGGAGCATTTAGAAAAAATTGCCATTTTTACCATATTTGCATTAATTTTGAAATTAATAGCAAATTTTAGTGTCTGTTTTACTCCAATTTCGCTTACAATTTATAGATGATATGCTGTGACGGCTGTGGTTGAATTTTTATTTTACGTTAATTACAGCTTCCGACCGGTCGACAATCCGTTATGAATTTTCAAATCCGACTAAGACTGTAACACGGGAAATTTCGGGTAACTAACCGAAAGGGGAATTTCATCATCTCTCACTGTTTTCAGTCCGGATGGGACAGAGCTTAACAGGGCTGTTAAGGCACATTGAGTGTAACAAAAATGTAATGTCGCTTACACGCCTCGCTAGTCTTATTGTTGGGAAGAGAGTTTTACAGGGGTAACTATGGAATGACCGGCAGCGACCAGGCAGGGCCTCCTAGAGAGAAAAACCAGTTTTATGGGTCTGGAACTACACGTCTTTCCGACATTACTCTCACGAGCTAAGCGATGGTGTGTTGGTCGGTTGTTTACCATAGCACACCATATTGATAAGTCGCATTGTTTGGACTCGCGAGCTCTTTTTGAGATTAAATACTGTTTAAATATTCTTATTTTACGATTGGATTACCCAAAACAGAATATAGTATCATCCCAGACATTCACGTGAGTGCTTATTTCTCCTTATTAGCTGTATTTTTCCGAGTTATACCTGTTTAGTTTCAAGTACATATTAAGCCTAAACGCCAGACTGTTGAGAGAAGACACGTTGACGGTTGGAATAATTCGGATTTTTTTAATATTAATATATAAATACTTTGCTTAGCGTATATTTCTTTACATGTTTTGGATTAATAAACAAAATCTGTCTGGTCTTCTTGTATTTGTGTGTGTTAAAGTTTTTGTCGAATAGGATTCGCAGAAAATGTTTCACATTTTATAATAATTGGATTAAATTCAGATTATGTTATAATTCTGAAAATATTACTAATAAAGAGAAATAAATTCTCTTAAGTACTCACATGAATCCTAGGGATGATAATGTATTCTTTTTTTTCCCTATTCATTTTTAAAATAAATGTATAAAAAGCAAAAGCTTAGAAACAATAATTTCATTATTTATGATAAATGCAATTGCTGCTTAATAGTATAAGAAGGAATTATTGCAATATTTCATAAAATTTTGACTGTCATTTTTATATTAGTTGATGTTTCTTCAAAAATTTCTTTTACATTTCACAGAGAATTAAAACTTGGAATTTATGATATTCAAATTCTTAAAAATTAGAACTATTATTGATTGATTGTTAAAATTGCAAATTAAATCAGTTAATAAATATGTGAAAGATTTTTTTCTGATGTCATTAAATGTTTTCGAGTTAAAGGGAGAGCAATTAGATAATTTTTATTTTGAAAAAGTGCATTGAATGATAAATTCATCAAAAACTTTCCTTTTTCAAGCCAAAATAAATAAATAAACTGGGAAAACCAACCTCAGAAATATTTTGTTCATTTGAACATACATTTAAGCAATTATAGACAACTAACTCTAAAAAAGCAATTCTAAAATGTTGAGGCAAAAAAGGCCCCCCCTCTAGTGCTCTTTTGGGAAACTGTGACTTTAAAATTTTTTTTTTATTTTTTTAATTACTTGATATGTTGCTCTCGCAATTTCACATTGAAGTAATGATGTTTCCAAAATTTTGGCTTTGCTATGTAGATGGCGGCTATTATGTTATTGCTTTGAAAATGGCTTAAAAATATTTAAACCAAAGGAATTATTATTTCTTAAATAGTTTTAAAATTATTCTCTATAATGAATTTTTCATGTTAAATGTAAACATTTCAAATTGAGTTCTGAAAACATATTTCTAAGACATTTTATGTCTTTTATTATTTTGAAATCTCTTTAAAACGATTAAATTATTAACATCAATACTTATGGATATCAGCATCAGTTCTTAGTCAGAAATTGAGAATTATATAAAATAACTTAGAAAGAAAAACGATAGAGGAAGAACGTAAACAACGTGTTAAGCGTACAGTCCCCATCGCTTAATCTTTCTCTTTCTTCGGCTTTTCCAAGCCCATAGAATGAGTACTCGTCGCGGCGGGCCAGGTTTGGACCCCTGACCTTGGCGACAACTTTGGCGACAAATCGAAGATTCCCGAAAATGCGATCATTTTCTCTATATCTCTATTAGGAGAGGATTCTACTGGATGATTCCATGTGACGTCACGACCAGTCAAACTAGGGTATATAAACGGAGGCAACTGAAAGGAAGGATTACTTTGGAGTTTTGTCTGCAGTGCGAGCTGGGAAGCCAATGAGCTGAGCGCTATTGAAAGTGTTATTACTATCATTATTAGTGATTTGCTAACTGTTTGTGTTACTAAATCAAAAAGTGCTCTTACTGCTATTATTAGTAAGTTGTTGTCTGTTTGCGTTTCTAATCTGTATCAGAGCTATTGTTCCTGCTACCTGTGCTTTGTGTTCTCCTGAATATCTTTGAATAAAGCGTCATTCTCCATTATTCTGCTTGTTGGACTGTTTTCACCGTACACACACAGAACGATTTTTGTAAAAAGTTCAAGGGGGTTTGCTGGTACCCTTAATTTAAGTCATCGGAAATGTATGTTTATAAATTGTGATGGGTTATTATAATGCTTTATAGTTTTCTTTTCCTTTTCTGAGAATGGTAAGGAGAATATTGATAGACAGATAGATAAATTGCACAAACCAATCTCGAAGCATTTTTTTGAGGTTATACTTTAAGCTAATTATGATGTCAAACATTTTTGCATATCCTGCATTGTTATAAAATTTCTTAAACAGAATTTATTCGTTGTTTTTTACAGCCGGAATAACGACAAAAAATAAGATTTTCGTATATACATTTAAACATTTATACTTTATAACGCTGTTTCGCTACAATAAATACGTTCAATTGCAAAAGCAATGGTTTATTTCGAAAATTAAGTGTTTAATGCACCTAATTTCATTTAAAATTCCGATTGACAATTTAGGATATTTAATTTAGTGGGCATTTTGGTAAAGTTATTAACCCTTTGCTGTTTATCTCAAAATATTCATAATTTGATTCAAATTTCTGAATAAAAATTGCCAAACTATTTAGTAAAAGATCTACTTTGGATGGCTTTGCTGAAAATGTTGGGAATTAATTTAAATTAAAACGATTTTTACCCGCTTTCCGTTATAGTAAATTAATTTCTTAGACAATTTAAATACGTTTCCAATTCGATATGTTTCTTTGATTTCAATTTGTAAAAATTGAAATCAAAGAATTTCATTTAAAATTTGCGTAGATTCAAAGAAAACTATATTTAGAGTATTGAAGGTACATCCTCCTGAAATAATTGTTAAAATACAGCAAATTATAAAACATTTCTTTAAGTATCTAAATACTTTTAGGTGGGACAGAAATACTGTATACATGCGAAAAAATTATAAAACTTAATGCAGTGGAAGCGATTGGGGAGCATAAGTGGAGGGGAAGCAAAATATTTATAGAAATTCAAAATATCCCAGAGTATTGAAGGAAGACAAAAAAATTCAAATATTTAGTTATAAAATTAGTTTATTTCCCCGGACGCGATTGGGTTTTTTCATAATTTCTAGTTTTAGGCTGCTAAAATGAAGTAAAAATTTAATTTTTTACGCAAAAAAGAGAGGGGCAACTGCCCCCCCCCCGAGTAGCCGCCACTAACTTAAATTAGCAAAATGACTTTTTTATTCCTTTAAATTGTCATCTATGTTTCATAAAAGAAAATTTTTAATTAGATTAAACTTATGAAAATATATTTTACGTAAGAGTTTTGTTGCATTCATTTATAAGACAGTTTTTAAAAATAATCTGACCAAATTTTATTCATTTTCTGTGAACTATTGTAAAAAAATTTTATTAGCCTCGTAATTTTCATTTAGGTAGATTTCACATATCTACGATAAAAAAAATAACTCGCTGAATTTTTCATTAGTATTCTAAACAGATTTTCATATTTATATTGTAACTATACGATGACAGAATGTTTACCAGACTCTTACGCAAACAAACTTAATATTTTTTGCTTCGCAAATAATTTTTCTTTTAAATTAGTTTTTCTGAGCACAAAATCACACGCAAAAAGTGCATTAGTCTGTAAAAGGCGTGTACTTTGAATTTAATTGTTCATAACACCTGAAAATAGCTTTCACTCTGCTAAAAGTCTTCTTAATAAGTTTTAGTAATTAACTAACTTTTCAAAGTTTAATAATCAAGAGACCATTACTTTCTGTTTTTCCCAAAGAGAATACTTAACCACTTTTTTAAACTTTTGAGCGATGAATAATTTTACAAGGGTATATTTCCTATAATCATTTTTGACTCGTAAACTAAGAAAAGAATAGACCTGTGAAAGAGGCTGTTTTGGACTTCAAAAGCCAAAAGGTTGTCTTTAAACGTTTATCAAAATAAAATTTTGATAATCTATGTTAAATTTTATGGTGTCAGTTCATGTGAAGTCAAATACACGTGATAAACTTAACTGCTCATGTCATCTAAATATTTAAATAAATGTTGCACTGTCTGAAATAGTGAGTTTGTTCCAGACATGCAAAAACTTACGCTGCTATTACATTTCACAACATCTTTTCATAAGCGATAATAAATGAATTAGACAACTTTAAGAATTCATTTAAAAACTTAAAGTTATAATTTAAGAAGTAGACTTGTATAATCAAAGAACAAAGAGAAAAAAATTGTTTCAAGCTGAAAAACTAATCCTCTTAGTTTTACAAGCAATATCTCTAAGGTGAGCAACGTATTTCAAATTTAAACTAACGTGGGTCCTTTTCGGGCGAGAATGAATTGACATCATTGGCCATATTAGTAGAAATGAAATTTTGCGAAAGTAGAAATGAAATTTTTATTTTATTTTTTCCAACATTGAAAATTAAATGTTATAATATTAATTTCAACAAGTTAAATATTTACAGAGATTTCATATTTTGTCTCCATTTAGTGAAAAGGCTGAATTAAGACAGCATCTATCTTAGCGAACAGAATAACAGGAGTAGACGAAGAAAACAGCTATGAGAAACATACTTCAACTAAGTAGCCAGTGTAAATCTCGCGTTAAGAAGAAGAAAGGTGAAACAATCAGTAGATGGAAATTTTTTAATCTGTCTAATTCCCAGTTAATTCTGCAGACCTGTACTAAAAATGTATTCCTAAATAAGTCTGCATTTCTTCATGAGAAAGAGCCCACCTGTATCTGAAGAGGCGATATTTAAAAGCAGAAAAAAAATTCTCTGCTCTAGTGAAGAAGACAAAGCATGCAACAACTGAATATATGAATAAGAATTTTAATAAAATTATTACCTGTAATCACTTGATAACAAAATGAGTAGAATTTTCTTTCTGAGTTATCGTTGCATTACTCCGTAATGGAATGGCAGATCTTTTTTCCTGTGCTTACTTTGTTAAGGCACGGAATAGCTCTGGAGACATTCTGAGTACTGTGAATTTGAGTCGTCTTGACAATAATCATACCACATCACTATTCCTATATTCCACCTGACATATACCGGTGTCTGCCTCAGTTTCGGATCGTCTCACTCATTCAACTCCCCCCCCCCTCTTCTTCAAGTATTTATCTCTTTCCGTCTGCATTGCCTTTTCTCCCCACCTTCCCCTCCTTTTTATGCAGTATACCTTTTTAATTAATCAGTAAAATGCAAAAAGGGAAGGAATCTCTTTTCACACAGAGGTAAAAAGTTCCTCCGGCATGTATTTCGGATTTAAAAGAAGGAACATTGTTTGCCAGTCACTCTTTTTTGAGTTGTTCTGCGTAACATGAACGAAATACTCAGCGGAGAAAAAGTTTATTTTTTCCCGCGAGGGTTAAGTTAAAGGCGAAAACAGTACCTTCTAGGAACACAGAGTATAAAGAATACGTAAAGTTTCCGTTTGCAGATAAGATATGAAGATGAAGAGCTTAGCATATATTTAAGTAAATTTTTTCTCCTTTCTTTTATTCTTTTTTCCTTTTCTTTTAAATGAAAGTATTTTTTTAGGGCCACGCAATGTCGGATTTCTTTCACGAATGAAAAAATTCTGACAGCTCCTACGAAAATATGATACAACTTTTCTTTCGTTTTGAAGAGACTACGTTTTAAAATGCTACGACATGGTCTATGTTATCAAAGAAACTGCAGAAACAGGTAGAAAAAAATACTTAATTTTCTTAGGCTGAGATTTAGTTGCATGCATGCAACACCTATACAGGGGAAAAAATTATTTGCAGACCAGGGAAAAAAACTCACAAAAAGCTAATATTACGTAGAAAAAATGTATTTGATGATATGTAAGATAACCAGTGGCTAGCTTTCTAAGAATTAAAAGAAACAAACTTTCTTGTTTTAATCATTTTGTTTTAATGTTTTAATTAAATAGGTTTAAAGAATAGTTTTAAGTCTTGTTTATCTAGAGGAAAACCGTATTGCTTAAGCATTCAATGTTTAATGTTTAACTTTCAGGTTAGGATGTTTTTAAAAAAGGAGTGGCATTTTTCTGCTGTCAGCTTTATCTTTACTCTCGAAGAACTTCCATTAATATTCTGAGATATATGTTAGACTTATAATTACTTTATAATGTATCGGCTTCAAAAAAATCTGAATGAAAGATTTATATTGAGGATTATAAAAGGGAAATTTAGAGATGTCTCAACAAATTCATCACTTTTCCTATAGTGATTTCCTACACATACATAATCATTTGAATCTATCAACTGCTTATTACAAAACTTACAGCTCTTGTAACCTTCTTAACAATAGCATTCAGCAATATTACTTTGCGAATCACTTACACCCATCTATTTTTGTATACTACTACAAACTATTGTTCTTAAAACGCTATACGGTAATCTTCGTACTCAGGTACACGCTTCTTTCTTGTTGGTATCTACATTCGATTAGAAATCATCTGTGAATATAAAGAGGCCTAACATCCAGTGTAGCATATTATAGTCACCTGAGGCATTCTAGTTCTAAATTATAGAAAAACCAACTAGTTTCTACCACAGAACGCCGCTCCATGACTCCGTACCTGATACCATTACGGTAACCGAACCGGTTGGATGGGTTTCTACCACAAGAACTAAGAAAAAATTCTTCTTTTCCAATATTCCTAATGTGTAGTATTTCAAAATGATGCTAAATTTAGTATTTTCAAATCACGAATAATTTTAATGTTATTCAATGCTGCACAGGCTTTTAATTTCTCGAAAAGCAGAATTTGCCCAGTAATTCTAAATCCTATCATTCATAAGTCATTTACAAGTCAGCTCATAAATTTTTTCGTATTCACATTAGACATCCGTAAGTAAGTAGTAAGTAGTCCTTAGTAAGAAAATTTCAAAGAATCTTTACATTGTGTTATTTTTAGTAGAACTTAAAGAAATGTAAGTTTAAAGGACAATGGCAAAATAATTCAAAAGGGAGAGGTGTTATATTTTAAGTTATATTTACAAATTTAAGTTTCATGAACAATAGTTATCTTCGTTATGTGAGGAGTTCAGCTCGAGAAATTTAATTAGCAAGCCATCCTTATCAACAGTCTTTTCAACGGAAGGGAAACCTAAAAAGAAAAGGATGTTATGATAAGGGATGTTTTTATAATGAAATATTCGAAGGTATATTAATATCGGTTGTTTTCGTTGGAGGAACAAAAGATCCTCTTTCCGTCGCTTTAACAGATCGCGGATAATAAAGTTTTCATAAAGTATAAAAAGGCCAACTTTGATTATTTTAAGTTGGCTCCATTCAAAAGGTAGATTGTATTGATGGAACTAAATTCAAAGAGAAGTGTCGCATTTGTTAAGTCCTATAGATACCTAGAACGCAGCTGTCACGTCTGAAAGCAAATAAAGTAAGAATTATCTGAATGTCAATAAAGCAAGGTATTTTGTGATAGAGGGAAAAAACTCAAATCATTCCAAATGACTGAATCGCAATGATTTTGTTTCTTTCATTACGCTCTTTAGTCTGCGAAAGAAAAATGGATAGATATTATTCGATTGTTCTTCATGTGAGTATGAATATCTGTCTTCTGAAGCGTAAGTTGAATATCCAATAAAAAGCGGAATCATACTCAATGAATCAGTTTCCAAACCTTTTTTTAAATCATCCATTTAAATTTAAAACGGATTAATAATATGCTTTATTTAATTCTATATATTATGCTTTTTTATTATCTTTGTGTTATTAGTTTATGTTATAGTTGCTCTTGTGGTTTTTTGATATTTTCTTAGCTCGTAATATTTAAAACAGTAGTTCTAAACAACACACTATCTGAGGGAATTATGGTGATATGAAACAAAAGGCAGAAAATACTTTAAGAAAATATTGAAACTTATATAAGAAGAGATTAATTAGATTGATACGAAAAATGTTGGCATTAAAATGGGAAAATGTATATAGATTATACAAAAGACATTTTGTACCTAATCAATTTAAGCTTCCGAAATTCATTGCACGAGGAAAAAATTCTTTGGAAATGATAGGTGAGTCTAAACTTATAAATAAATTTAGACTAAAATATTAAAGAGCTGAGGACCGTTAAGTTTTATGTAATAATAAAATGGTTATATTAAATATTATTTCTCAACAAAATCGTATAGTGAGATAGTTTTTGAACAACCTTTAGCAAGGTAGAACTTTTTTTTAGTGCGTATTTTACTCAGACCTTTAGAACTGTGACTGTGAGCAATCTCAACAGTTCTGTGCATTTTTGATGCACCGGGACTTTAGATACACGACTAAAAACAGAACAGCTTTTATTATTATTATTTTACTCTTATCGTTGAATAACAAAAGTTTGAAGGTGCGCATGAGTTCGTTTTCTTGCATGTATACAAGCTGTTTTTGTGCACTTGATGTGTGATCAACTATTGTTTTGTTGTTGTTGTTTTTCTCACTTTTTTTTGTTCAATTTTGCTTAGTATTATCATAAATATTAACTTCCTTCTTACTTTTTTATTTATTTTTAAAATTGTCATTTATCTTCTATTTTATATATATATATATATATATATATATATATTGCTCTTTTTTAGTGTAAATACCGTTCAGAGTTCATGCACTTCTGTGTTAAGTGTTCGTTTGCTTATTTTTATTTTCATTGTACGTGGAATCTATTCTTTTCATCTGTGTAACCACGGCACTTAAATAGACGATCTATATATATATATATATATATATATGCGATCCTTAATAAAGGTGACGTTTTCATACCCATTCAACCGTGTAATAGTCATAATCATTACAGGCACAGAGGTATGAGGGCGGTGTTCTATACTAGATATTAATAAATTGATAGAGGAAGTCAGGGCAAAATGACGAATGGCTTATTTAAAATTCATTCTCCTAGGTAGCGCCACCTTACGGATACTACCAGCCCTCTACACTGCTGCGTACTAAAAAATCGCATAATGAGGCCACTGACGCCATTTCGTTGTTTATTTTATGATATTCATGTTTCTTGCCTGACGTGTTGTAATTTTCAAGACCTTCAACTTAAGATCTAGTAAACTAACACCTAAGATATTTGTTTATTCTTTGCTATGCAAGACTACCTTTGAAATACAATTCTCAAAATCACTATTTACTTTTTATCAAATTCTTGTTAATCCCACCAAGAAAACAAATAATTTTAACATTACCGATGAGGACAAATTGATGGCCTCGTCATCTTGTCCCAAGTGCTTTTTACTATTTTCTTTTTGAAGAATATTTGAATTTTTTAGTTATTTTGTATTATAATTTTCTTGAGTTACCTGATCCACAATCTGTTTCATAACATGGTGCAAGATAGGAGACCTACAGAAAATATTTTAATAAGCTTACCTATAAAAGAGATGTCGGTTCATAAAGACTCACAGAATTTGAAACAGGAACGTTTAAAGCAGCAAAGACAGTAATACTAGGGTGCATAAAAGGAGTTATTTCAAAGAAACTGAAGTTTGATGCCTTCAAAAAGATCAAACACTCATTAAGCCAGTTCAAATTTCCAAAGAAAATATAATACAGTTCCCTGCGTGTTATAAGATCTATGTTGACCCTCTATCAGAGGATTAAATAGAGTCTTGCAAATGCCACACATGGTGGCACGAGGGCTTCTCAGACTCTGAATAAAGAAAATTGGTCTCTAATTTTTGTTAATGAAAAATACTGGTTTTGAGTTATTTTAATTTTCTATGAGCTCATATTTTAACTAAAGTAACCTTTTCATTACATATTAATCAAGGAAAAAAAATACTTAGAAACGTTTTATTAATTAGTGCTCTGCCCTAAATTTTCTAAAAAATAAAAATGTATTGAACTTTTGTCATAATTTTCATCTTACCCCGGTACCCGGCAAGTTGAAACTTTTGCTTTGTTTATTTTAAATGGCAAAAGAAGTTTGATAATATCAAAATAAAAATTTCTCAATTTAAGTAACACAATAAAAGGTCAATCTAATAATATATACAAAGAAAAAAATATTACCTCAAAATCTGAATTTATTAAAAATGGTTAAATGTTAACATCGCCATCTTACCCTGACTTCCCCTGCAACAAAACACGGAATAAAGATTTTTTAAAAGTTTTCCTTATCAATTCTTTCTTTTGCTTTTTTTCTTATTTATACTTGGAAATCCAAAATAATTATAAGTGAATTCCCACTGGTAGCAGACATATTTACTTGATTGTAAATTTAAAATATATGAACCCACTATTACTTAATTTGGAACATTTTATATTTATTATTTTTTCAGAATGCCCAAAGACATTTTAACATGCATAATGCATATCCGCATACCCAGTGGCGAATCCAGGATTTGGGTCGGGGGGGGGGGGGCGGAGGCCGTAAAAATTTTGTATCGTCGTGACGAATGTCCAACCTTATGGCTTATGTAAACTAAATAGACATTATTCGCCCGAGAATAAAAATCATAAAGAATAATACAATACTTTCGATAATTTAATAAAAAAATACAATGAAATAAATTGCCAAAAAAATCTCTTCAACCGCGTCAACCATACAAGTACAAGTTGAATGACTAGAAAAGTAGGAAAATTTTAGAGCCTGTCAAGCCAGAAAGCAATATTGTCATGTTTTTATTTTTTTAAGGAAAATTAAGAACAAACAGTTGTAGTGATTTTAAATAAAATCAAGAATTCTGACTTAGCTGTGGGAGTGGCTGCAGCCCCATAGCCCCACCCCCTGGATTCGCCACTGCGCGTACTGCACTAAAATTCCTCATGTCAAAAACTGAGTGTTTCTGATGGTCCTTCGGCTTCTAACTAAACTTCTATTAGTTAATCTTTCAATAACAACAGTACTAAACAAAAATTTATCATTCTTCAGATTTTCTACAAAATATCTCCCGGTATAAATTTAAGAAAAGCAACCCTATTGAAAAGGGGTACACTGTAAAAAAAATTAGTGTAACACAACACTAAAAATGGTGGCAACTACTTTACACCAAAAGTGGTGCAGTAAAACACCAACAATTATTATTGGTGTAGTGAAACACCAAAGATAATTCTTGGTGTAATCAAATACCAAAGATAATTCTTGGTATAATCAAATACCAAAGATAATTCTTGGTGTAATCAAACACCAGGAATGTTCCTTTACACTACTTTTGGTGTAAAATAGTTGCCACCATTTTTGGAGTTCAGTAACACTAAATCTAAAAAAAAAATCAATCCTTAAGACTCAAGAGCTCCGACAAGTTCTAAACTGAAATCAACAAAAATTATTTAAAATAATCCAAATAAAACTTTGAACCGCAAGAGTGAAAATAAATATTCTCACACAAGAACACACTATTCCGTTGCAGCTCAAAGACTGTGCGAATTATATTAAAACAGTAAACAAATAAGAGTAAAATAAAATCACCTGTCTTATTATCGTCTGCTTGTTTCAGGTGGGAAAAATATGCAAAATATTTACATCCATAAAAAACAAAATATGAATATTATTGAATGAAATATGAAAATAGGCTAAAATTTTCTAGTGCTTTCAAATATATACAATTTTTAACTGTATCTTTAATGAGTAAAAATATAAAAATTTGAACTTCAATAAAAAGTTTGAAAAAAAGATGAGAAAAAAGGGTTGCAACAAAAATGTCCTGAAATAATGCATGCTAAGAATTGTAACAAATTAATTTTTTTTCTGTTTTCATATTCGTGCATTTCTTAGGTTTTTCTTTTCTGTAATGTAAATTTAATATATTCGATTTTTCTGATTTAAGTCTTCAGGATTATTGAGACTCTTGTCATTAGAATTGATATTAATTTGCTTTTCCCATTTGAAACAAAATAAAAAAATCATTGGTAAGAACTTTTTTGTTCTGTTGGAGAATTACATATTATACAGAACAATTCTACAGGAATACAGATTTTGCTTTACTTAATAACATTTTATTTAAAACAGGCATTGAGGCAACTGCAATATTGTTCTACAAGTTAAAATTTCAAGGATTATATTGTTAACCAAGGCTGTTATTTCTTCACCAATAAAAAGCGAATGAACTTATGCTTTTTCTGAACGTATTTCATCAGAAGTTCAGAATATTGTTACATTATTGCATTTCAAAACGAAATTTTTGCGATAAAATTTAGAATAACAACGAATAATTAAGGATGCATACACTGATTCAAAAAATAAAATTGTTTCGTAATTCAAACTTACGGAGAATATTAATGAGGACAAATTCGAATTAGGCTTAGTAAAGAAAATTTCCGAAGCATAGCATGTGGCGTAATATACAAACTGAATGTAATAAAATTATTAAATACAAATGACATACATATAAATAAAGTTATATTTATCTTATAAAAACTTAATTATCTTTATTACACAACAAAAAATATGCATACCTCTTATAACAACTAAAGGAACGGCGAAGCAAATCAAGCTATTTATAAACAATCTACCGTTGCCATCAGAGAGTTTCCAAACGTACACCAAAATTGTTGCTTCCACAGGTGAAAATAATTCACGAATGGTGTCAGGTGCGTGTGAGCATGGTGTAAGGATTCTCCAGTATTGGTATTTGATGGAAACTACACCACTTAAAATGTATATGAACGCTTGATTTGGTGTTAACATGAAATAAAGTGTTTGTTCACACTGTTTTTAAGGTTTATCAACATCAAATTTGGAGCGGCATTACTCCACAGTTCTTACAGTGTATGATTTCTTTAATAAATTATTTATATTCATTAATTTTGTTTCATTCCTTATACATGTTTTCGTATTAAATGTTTTATTGATTCGCTTATAAAATTGGAAATGGTAATGATTTATGGTTTAAGGGCTGAGACAACTTTTTTTTGCTATTTCTATTCTAATTTTACTTTACCGTCTGCGTTCTGCAATTGTATATAAAACTTTTGATAACGTTTTAAATTACTATCTGACGCAGATTGAGAAAGTTATTTTTTAAATTATTATTTCTTTTCTTTGAATATTGTGTAAAACAAGCGAAAATCGAAAGCCCTGTCAAATTTTGAAAAAGAACAAATGCACGGCTGAAATGTCAAAAGTATCAGTTTCTCTGTTATCGGATGTCGCATTTGATGACATAGATGCATTATATCAAATTTTATATGTAGAAATAAATATGTAGAAAAGTTTTATGTGGAAAGTTATCTTTGAGAGAAACAAAAAGCAGCGAAAAGAGTTAAAATCATCAAAGAAAATAAATTTTTCTGACTTGGTGTGAATAAAAACTTGTCGTTAGCGAAAATAAAATTAAGATTAAGCGTACAAATATCTAGAATACTTTCGGGCAATGAATACATAAAACGTGCAAAATCCAAAAGGATAATCAAGCTAATAAAATTTTATACAAGACAGTGTCAGGAATAGACCATAAATAAATGCAAACTGGTTAAGGGTTGTTTTCTCTGACTAGGAAAAAAAATAATCTAAATGGACTAGATGAATTCCAGTATTATTAGCAAGATTTGCAGAAAGAAAGTATTTTTATGAAGTTGGTCATTCGTCCCCACGCCACGCAAATAGCGCGGTGCTACTTCACACATATTTTTTAGCTCATTCATTTACTAGGTATACTGGCGACCAAGCCGTGCCAATTTGGTCAGAGTCTCGCTAGAGCACACCACAAACCTCCCACTCATACACTACACACTCTCCTTGCACTCCAACCCCCCCCCCTCCTGCCACATACCTGCTCCCCGCAAGATTTCCGCACTCACTGATCGGCGGCGTCCTCTCAAAATGTGTTAGCGAAATGGAATTTGTAAAGGGTTGACTATGCGACGAGCCACTCATTCCCACGCTAATTATGTCTGGTTTCCACATTCAAGCTTGATCTTGGCATAGCATCGCAACATCAGCGTGGGGTGAGGCGTGAAACGGTCGTGAATGGTCGGCATTCAAGACCACTCCACTTTTTAGTGTATCTATTTAGTAAGAACACTGAAGACCACGCCATGTCAGTCATAGTCATTCCCTCGGTGAAAGTTCCGATGGAGTGCACCCCAAGCCTGCCACCACCCACAGCCCATGCACCTACTTCCCGAAGGATGGACCGACGGCGTCCGCTCCAAGTGAAGTAGAGGAATGGTATCTGGAAAGGGTTGAATATTCGACGGGCCACTCCAGTTGTCTGGTTTCCACACTCACGCTCGGCTTTGGAGAGATACCAAGCCATCTGCGAGGCGTGAAGTTGTCGTAAGATGAGGATAAATGACGGATTTCGGAGGGAGAATTTATTTGAACCTAAAATATTAGGGTTTGTTTCAAATGCTATGGAGGGAGAAATGTATGAAAACTCATTCAAAGTAAGAATCTATATAAAAGAATACTATAAAATTTTCTGTTGCAAAAGAATATTGGGTCATCCGGAAAGTTTTGAGGTTTTTGATGTTAAATATCAATGAAGCAGCAACAAACATAAGAAAATTCTATTGAATCACATAAGCACCATTTTCTTCTATGACGTTTTGTCATCTTTCAGGTAGCTGGAAAATTCCTTTTTTAAAAATGTCATTAGGTTTATTCGTAAAGAAGCTATCAATGTGCTATTTTATAGTCTCCAAAGAAGTGAACTCCAGGCTGTTAAAAGAATTTTGAAGTGACCTGAATCGGTGAAAATCTGATAGGGCAAGGTGTGGTGAATATGGAGGCGACGTAAAACATCCCAGGCATACTCAATAAATCTGTCTGATATTCATCGCAATGTGTCAGTTCTGGCCACTTTTCTTCGATTTCTGCTTCTAAAACTGCCATTTGGGAACGGTACTTTTCCAAATTTATTGTCTGATTTGGTGGAAACAATTCATAATAAACAATTAATTTGTTGTCCTATCATACACAAAGCATTGCTGTTTTAGGTTGCAGCCCCGCACTTGATTTTATTTGGGGGATTCTCATTTAACTTATCTCATTATCTTTTTCTTGTAACAATATTGTATATTATCCACTTCTCATTTCCAGTAATAAGACGTTTCAAAAAGGCAGCTTCTTCATTTCGTTTCAACAGCTATTTTTCCACATATTCGCCACCGACATTGGTACATTTGTCGTACCGTGAAATCAATTTCAAGAAACCATTCAGGTAAAAATCGGTGCCCAAAGAGCGAAAAAAGTGACGAGGCAATGAAGCACCTCTTCATTTCCTCGACAGTGAAGTCCCGATAGTGCTGACTTCAATGCAGGAAAAAGGTGAAGATGGGTGCCTGGGGACCTCACGCTGATAACAAGACTGTAAGAATGACAATAAGACTCGAAGGATTTTGTTCTCAGACGATAATGCAAGACCCCACACAGCAAGGGACACAAAAGAACACATTCGCCTCCTGGGACGGGAGAGATAGGATCACCCTGCCTACAGCCCCGATCTAATACCATCAGACTTTCACCTTTTTCCTGCATTGAAGACTATCGGGACGTATATTCCGAAGCAACGAAAAGGTGCAGAATGGCTGTGAAGAGCTTCCTTCGCTCGCTGGAAAACAAATTTTACCAGGATGGTTTCTTGAAATTGATTTCACGATACGACAAATGTATCAATGTCGGTGGCGAATATGCGGAAAAATAGCTAAAGGTTTGTATTTTGTTATGCCATTTTATGTTTCGGATTGTAATAAAGCTTCCTTGTGAAAAGGCATGACGAAATTTACTTTCGGAACGTCCCTCGTAGAATTTCCCCAGTGAAAGAAGAAAATACGAATTCACATATCTGTTTCAATCAAGGTCATTCCTTAACAGCGAATAACTAGAAGAAAACGTGCTGCAATTTGAGAAACCGCAGAACATTCCGGATGCCCCAATTTGACATTAGGCGTAGTAAAAGTTCTATATTAATCCTTGCTGTTCTGTTCGGGTGCAAAAAAAAGTTTATTAATTAAACAAATTTTAATTATGATCCTATAACTAATAGTGCTTAATACATGGAAGTAGCATGTGGAAAAACTCTAACTTATCTATGAAAAAACTTAATTTTAAATAAAACCATATCTAAATTATAATCTAAAGAATTGAAAATACTATAGATACTAAAAGCAAATTGTAAATTTTAACATGTAAATCTTAACATTTAAATGAACTCTGTTGCAATCAAAACTGTTGGAAAAAGGCAATTCAAATATTTGGAGTTTTCAACGATTGAATTAGTAGCTTGGCTGTATATATATATTTATTCACTCTCTATTTTTTAAAATTGTATTAATGTATCGTTTAGTCAATATGAGTTTGGGTCGATTCTGTTTTCCTTTAATTGTACGTAAAAACTTACACAATATATCATTATTTTGACAGTAAACGGCATAAATAAACTCCTGAAAAGTCATGTAATCTGTTTTGCGTAAGCAAACAAGTTTAATCACTGTCAGAAAGAACGATAGATAGGACACGTGACACGTCTCCAGTAAGGTTGTAGGTCGCAGCATCGAATCATTTTGCTTGTATGAGAACACAACATACATACAGAAATATCAATAACTGTTGACATAATAATAACGTGAAAAATAAATAATAGCGATTCGCAGATATTTGAGTGACACTGAAGTAGTTCAGCTTAGGGAAGCACCTGATTTCGAAGTCGAAGACGTTTCTGAACATGAAATTCATGCTAGTGAAAAATGTGAAACTTCTGGTTATGATGGCAATATTGTTACTCAAACTGTTCATTACATCAGGGATGAGATTGGCAAAAAAGCAAAAAGACTGAAATCATACGCGAGCAAAAATTCTGTACCATAATTTATACGCGAAAGAAGTAAAACATCAAAACATGCAACATGATGAAAATATTACACTATAATAATTAATAACTTAATTATTTATAATTCAGTACGTATAAATAAGAAAATAATATTAAATTATTATTAAATCATTCACATTAAAAGTTAAGAAACAAGTTTAACACATCATCAGGGGCATCTTCAAATACAAAATTAGACATTAAAACATATTTACCACCTGTACATCATTGAGATGCAACATTCACCCAACAGAAGTCTGAGAAGAATTATATTTAATAGCCTTTTGATAAAAGTTAGCTCAAAAAATAAATAAAATTAAGGACAAATAATTTCTTTTGCTTCATGCAATTGTGTAAAGTGTATTAGCTCTTTATAAATTATAATAATGTATCATATACTGAATTCTGTTTTATTTCTTTTATTTTTATACATTTTTGCAAAAGTAACAGCACAATGATTCTGCACCTTATAAAGTGAGAGGGGTTGCGAAATTGTACAGTTACAATGACAGATTCATTTAGCATTATTGTTAATTAAAACCCTTTGAAACATTTCCTTAATTGTTAAAGAAGTGTTTTTTCATTTGTGTAGCTTTTGTTGGTAACAGATCTCCATTAACACACTTCAGCCCTTGTTTTGGAGGCCTCCTACCTTTGACAGATTTTTCTTCAATAAAGGATGTGTTTGCATCCTCTGCAAGTTTATTTTCAATAAAGGCTAAAGTTTTTACACAGTTTTCATTAGTATCTGTCTGTTTAATTACTGGCATAGTTGTCGGGACTACATTATCTCTACAATGCCTAGGTAAATCATCTGTTTTATTTTTTATTTTGAGAGGATTCTTTTTATGTCTTATTCTCTGCGTTTTTGCTGCATTTGCACACAACTTTTGAGCTGCCTCTTTTGACAGGAGTTTCTTTTTTTTATGTAGTTTATTTATTTGTTTTTGTTCAGTTTTTTTATTTCTTCATCTTGGTATGCACAAGATGACCTTAAGTTTTCAACTAATTTTTTTCAACATGTTCATGCATTTTTTTTTTTTTTGCAAAATATGCCACAAAGGTTTTGTTTTCTGCAAAAAGGCTGCTTAATACTTTGAATGGCACTGAATGTTGGAAAGTTCATCCTTGTAGAGCTTGCAGATATAATGTTGATTCGTCAGTAGAAGATGAATCAGCTAGTTTCCTAGCCAGTGGAGCCGGCCGCACTATTCAGCATATTTTCCCAAAATTTTCTTTTGAAAACGTAAGATAGGAAAGTTTCTTTTCTTTGTGTAAAAGCGGAATTTTCGGAAGAAAAAGCAAATTTTTGCAGGGGAAAAAAATCGGAAATCCGAGAGAGGGGAAGGAAAAAACGGAATTTTGAGAGATTTTTTTTTAAAAAAAAACGGAATTTCTCCAAAATAACAAAAAAAAGCGGAAGAATCTCATCCCTGTTACATATATCATATTCAGTCGAAACATCAAAATATAAACTGGTCGTTGGATCCGCCTCCACGTTAAGGCTACCTGAATTCTGCCAATTATATGAAAACAGCTCTAAGATTAACTAGGTATTCAATATCAAGAATAAGAGTTGTAAAAAAAGTGCATTTGAAAATGTATTCAGGTCTACAATCCAGAAATCAACAAAAATGACAATTATTAAAGGCGAAAAGGTATATGGTAAATAATGGATCATCATTCTTGTGAGCACGATGCCTTATATTAAATTAATTAGTAGCAGACTTCACAAAAAGCCGGAGATGATATTAGAGTTCAGTGCCAGTAAAGGAGCTGTAAAGGATATTCTTGATGAACTTTTGGATACATATAATTTACAAAAGGAAAAGAATCGCTGGCGTATGGTTATATTTTATAATAAGGCATTGTGGATAGTTCTGCTTATAATGCAATCATTCTCTGGGGATTAATAAATAGCAATGGAATGAAAATAAATTAACGAAAAGGAATTTTTAGAAGAACTACACAAATTATTAATTGCTTCATATATTCGGGTAAAACAACATCTCTAAACAAATATAGAATTACGTAATATAGTCAAAAGAATACAGGATGAATAATAAAATGATTTATCGTTAACATACATTGCTAATTTACAACTGAGTAATAAACATTCCCGATACATGTTCTGTCAATCAAGCAATGATAATAAAATAAATATATTGTGCTAGAATTGTATAAAACGTATCTGCAACCAACATGTATCATATTTTTTTCTGAATTGTAAATAAAAAGGAGGTAATTTTTTTTTAAATATTCTGATTCAACTTTTTTATTTTACGTACATATGCTTATATTTACATATTCATTGCATTATTTTTCAAGTACATCAAGTTTATTCTCTTAAAACATATCTTACTTATCTCTAAATACAATTTTGTTCTGAAAGAATAGAGAACATAAGTGCCCTACTGAGTATTTAGTGTTCGGAACCGAACGTTACTTGTGCAAGTTAATGCGAACCACAGAGAAGAATCAGAGGTCTCACTCCCATAGATCCTAATGGCAACTTTTTTAACATTGCACTTCACATAGACAGTACGCCATATGTGGTCAAGAAAGGAACTAACCAGAACACGTCAGCGTGGGGAAAAAACTAAACTTCGTTATTTTATTTATAAAAGTGAAACTAAATGTTACATATTTTTGATTAACTTAAATCGATTTTGATATAAGTTAGGAAACATGTATTAAATTTACCTGTTCTTATGAAGATCGACATCGAACACAACAAACATGGCGGCGACCTTGATGTTCCGTTAGAAACGGCGGGTATCGAAGTTGCTAATTCGCTTTGTTGGCTAGTGGGGGCGCTGGTCAAATTACGGAGTGAGACCTCTGATTCTCCTTCTCTGTGATGCGAACAGCAGGGTTAATGATTTTTTTTATCATTATTTGTACATTATTTCTCATTGAAAAATGAACTCTCAATTTTTGTCATTAACTTGCTTTAGTTCTCCAGTTACTTAAGTAAATCAAAACCTTTATAAGTTTTTTCGTCCTCCACAGTTCAATTCTCAGTCGACTGATCAGACAACTCGACGCAATACGCTATATTCCCATGTCACGGCGTACAATCTGTTCGCCCAAGATAATTTCCTCTTGAAACAACAGTCGAAGGAAAATTAAAAACCTGTATTATCTCAATTAACTCTGCAACAGAACTGCATTATCTTGCTCAAAAGAGAAATGTTTCACTACTTGGATGCTAAAAAAGAAGCCAATTCGTCTAATTAAATTTTCCCTTTAATCGTCTTTTCTGTTGGGAATTAATTCAATAATACCCAGCTCTTCTTACAGTTATTTTTAGGAAAAGAATTATTTTAAAAGGGAAGATACTTGTAATTGTTAATCCTATTAAGATGTCTCAGTGTTATTTATGTATTGGTTTTGCTACACAGAGAGATAACGCGAAAGGAATCTTTGTCCTTTTCTCTCAACTCTCTCAACTTGCGCATCGTTATTTTATCATGGCATGGATTCGAATAAAGCTGATTTAAATTAAAAGGTTGAAACTGAAGGTCGAAATAATGATACATTAGAGTTTTCATACTTTTGGTGGAAATTATAAGTATATTTTAATGATAACGGAGCCTTATAATTTTCTTATCAAATTTTTGCCTTTGTGCCTTCTGTTGAGCAACATATAGGGACATCTAGGAAATTACTTAACTTATTATTGTAATATAATGAATGAGTCAAAAAGGTCCTTATTCACCTAGGGTATCTAAAGGGAATCAGATAGACAAATGAAATTTAACATGTGGTTTTTCACCAATATTGTGAATGTGCAACAAATTTTGAAGAAATCCGTCGGAAGAAAGTCCATATGTCTGTTCGTCCGTGTCATGTGAATACGATAACTCAAAAACGCAGCGTGTCGGATTTTGAGCTAATTCGGTTAATTGCGGGTTGTCTGTCGGTCCGTCTCTTCTTGTGGGTGCGCACGGTAAGCCAAAAATACAGAAAACTAGGAGGATGAATTTCAGTTTGCAATATTTACATCAAAATTGTAAGTGATTGTCATATTTTGTCATTTAATAAAATAAAATTATATTTTATTAAATGACAAATTATGTAATTTTGTTCAAATCTGTCATTTAATAAAATGTCTGATATTCATTTTATTGAACATATTTACTACTAGCCGCCTTCGGCGGCCAGCTGTTCGCCGGGAATATTATTTCAATTGAACTTCAGATTGTGGTAGATATTTAACTAGGGTTGCCGTATTTTCTAAGCAATGATACGGTACGTTTAATTGTTAAATGAATAAAACATGAAAAAAGTGGGTACGTAACGGTTTATTTTACTAATAATCTACTAATTTTACCAATGGGGATAAAAAATCAATAAAGTTTAAGCAATCTAATAAAATGAACACGTAGAATAATAAAAATGAGGCGAGGCTAATCCTTTTTAATTCCTGTTATATTTTAAAATTGACTTTACTTTCTTAATTATATCATTTTCTTCTTTCACCTAAATATAAAATTGGGCGCAAGTCATTTTAAAATTAGAATGACGCAGAGTTTAGGGAGAAAGCGGGACGAACAGTAATAAGGGACTGAACAGTGAAATACGGTAACAGTCCCGTATATAGGGGACGTATGGCAACCCTATACTTAACACATGCTCTTTTAATGGCCTTGCACCTGTTCTGTTCATTGTCTACATAAATGCCCCTAATAGAGTTAAACAACTGACTATCTTATGTAGCATCTAATTGCACGTTTTTGGTGCCATCTTCACTTTCCTTTTCTTCTTGCAAAATATGCACTTGATTTCAACAGTAAAATGGCGCGGCACATTTTATGGCCAGCGGCATGTTTGCTGGATTAAAACATGGTTATAAAAAAATGAAAGCATAGCAACCATAATCATTCAGCTTACTGGATACATTTCTTAATATACGTAATATCTCAGGGAGTTTGATTCACAGATCCCACAAAAATTTTCATGAAATAATAGTAAAGAAAGTAAAATATATTAGGATATTACCTCAGCTTTCAAAAATGAAACAGAAACACGCAATTAAATATCTGTGTAATTAATGAAAAAGGGTTTCAATTGCGTTGCAACAATGAAAAATATATTGTTGTAAATTATGCCAAAAAATTTAAAATTTATTAAATTTAGAGAAAAAAATTGTACGGTAATGTAATTGATATCATTGAAAAGGTAATTTTTTGCACTTTCATATGGCTTAAAATTAATTTTTGTGCTGTAATATTTTCGGAAGTTATTAAGGAAAAATGCCAAAATTTTGCTTAAGTTTTAATTAATTAAAATTTCCCCCCAAAAAATGGCAAGGTGCACATTCCCACCCTTCAAGGTATGTTTGTGCCAAATTTCGTAAAGGTCCAGCGGTCTACCCTGTAGAGCGCCAACACACACACAGACATACATTCTCCTTTATTATTAGTAGAGATTAGAGTGGCATTTGCAATTGTTAAAATAGTCCAGAAAGAATATCTAAAGCAAGGAAGCACTGTAATCAAAATAAAGTGAAAAAAAGAATAGAATTACTTTCTTGGTAGTCGTTTTATCTATAATCATCGCTGATTCTAAGTTTTAGTTTCCTACAAAACGTTTAGAGGTTTTTTTCCCCTATAAAGATTTAGAATTCTTAAAAAAAAATGTTTAATTAAATATTTTTTCTGAAAAATAAATTATTCATATAACGAGAATCATTAATCAATCATTGCCAATTTAGTGTTATTCAAACATGTTTTAATCGAAATTCCTCCTTTTGAACTCAATAATTAATTTCTTCTATAATATTTGGTTGGAATCACGAAGAAATATTTTAAAATTCAAAGCATACTGAAACATTATATTTGATTCTTATAAAACCTATCCTTACTTATCTTACTAAATAATTAATCGGTAAAATGTAAAACTGGATTATATGTAATTGAAAAGTAAATTTTTTTAATAGAAATATACGAAAAAGCGATCCAGTAATCAGTAGATACTGGAAATTCTTGAAATCCTTTATTTTCTCCGATTTCAATGCTTATTTTTAAAACTAGCAGAACGCGCACGGCGTTGCCCGTGGAATCAGGACTTCAACAAAATGGGGCAGGGGAATATGCCCACAATGACACGAAAAATTTTGGAAACAAAATCAAAACAAAAGATACACATTATTGATTTTCCCGGTTATTTTTCTTTGCGATATTGACATTTATCAAAACAGAAATGTATATATTATTGAGTTTGCCAGCTTCTTTTTCCTCTCGGCAATGACGCGAATGTAATGACATCACCTGCCGGAAGGAATCGGATTGAAGAAATTCATGCTGGGAATGAAAGCGTATGAAGTCACCTGCCTCGAGGAAGGTCACACACCAGCCAATGAAATTGCAACAATGCATTCTGGGATCGTCTCGAGAAACTCTCGCTGTTAAATCTCGGTAGCAAAAAAACTGTTTGAACTGATAAGGGAAAAATTAATAAAAAAAACCGAAAAAACATATTTTGACCGTTCTTGTTTTAAATCCGACTGAAACGTTCCAGTTATAAGCTGAAAAAAAATGAAAATTATAGAGATGTTAGAACGTCAGATGCGAGAATTTGAAAAAATACTTATTGAAAGTGACTATTTTTCAAAAATTTCTCAAAATTCAGTAAATTGCGTTAGATTTACGAAACAAACTTCATTAGAACGGAAATCGTTTGCTCTTTCCGATGGTGTATTTCTTTTTTCGTACAATTATCTAAAACTGTTATATTGAGAAATTAGTGCGAAAAATCAACAAAAACAACACAAAATATTAAATAAAAAATTTTCTTGAAAAAAATTAAAATTTGGGCTTTGAAGTGCATTGAGTCGCCATTACGACTACCTGATGCCAAATTTCATGGCTGTGAGTGCGATAGATTCGTCTGGACATCGCGCGTACACACGTACACACACAAACATTCCCTTTTATAAGTATAGATAAAGCGTAATTTTCGTGGAAAATTTAAATTCGTGGTGTATAATTATGTAGAAAGAAACAGAGAATAAAAGTGATAAACGACATTAGATCTTTGTAGCATGCATTTCAGAATACGGGGGAGCGATAGGTAAAAAAAAATTTCAAAAATGAATAAAGACTATCAGTCTTAAATATAGAATCCAATAATTGCCGATTAGATTGGATTGTTGAAATCCGGCAGAGATTGTAATGAGCTATTTTCAGGTTACTCGCCGAAAACGGGTTTTCATCATATCTCACCGTTTACAGTCCGGATGCTCGTTAACAGGGGTGTTGGGCTCATTTAGTTAAAAGGAGTTTGCTGGTGCCCTTAGTTTAAAGCGTCGGAAATACATGTTGTTTAAAATGGGAGAGGTTATTATAATACTTTCTTTTCTTTTCCTTTTTCGAGAATGGTAGATAGGATATTGATCGACAGATAGATAACTTGCACAAACTAAGTATTTTTGGAAGCATTGTTTGTGGTTATATTTTAAGCTAATTCTTATGCCAAACGCTTTGCGTGCCCTTCATATAATAAAAATTTCTTAAAGAAAATTTATTTGGTGTTTACAGCCAAAATAAAGATACACAATTAAATAAGATGTTAATATTTATATTCAAACATTTTGTATTCAGAATGCATTTTCCTCGCAATGAATACGTTCAATTCCAATATTGGAAATTCAGTGTTTAATATACCTTTCTTCTAAGATTCCGTTTGACATTATAAAATATTTAATTTAGCCAACATTTTTCCGAATATCCTGGCGCTTTGCTATTTTTCTCAAAATATTCACAATTTATATCAAATACCTAAATAAAAATTGTCAAACGATTTATTAAGTATCTAATTTGCATTGCTTAGCCAAAAAAAAGTTGGAGTTAAATTAAATTAATAAAATTTTTATCCGTTTCCCGTTACTATCTCAATAATTTTATTGGAATTTTTTTATATGTTGCAAGACAAAATGATTTTTTTACAAACCGAAATTAAATAATTCCATTTAAAATTTACATAGATTCAAAGAAAACCATCTTAGAATAGTAATTGTACTAAGAGAAACTTCTTGAAATGCTTGTTATAATATCTCAATTTTATGAAACATTTCTTTAAGTATCTAAATACGAGTACTTTGAGGTGGAAAAGAAGAACTTTATATAGACAAAAAATTATAAAAGTGAAAGTAGTAAAACAAACTTTTTTTTCATCTCTAAATTGTTATTCATATTTCATACAAAAACATTCATAATAAGATTAAAAAACTACGAATTTCAATATTTTAAATCAGAGATTTTTTGACGCATTTTTAAATACGATTGATAATTAAAAAGCGTTCGATAGTTTATCCTTAATCTTAATATAAATAAAAGTCATTGTGGGTTTGTATGTATGTTTGTATCTATGTTCCACATCTCCTCCTAAACTACGGCACTGATTTCAACCAAACTTTGAACACTTATTAATTAAGACTAGGGTAAGATTACTGTCAACTTTTTAAAGCGATAAAGTTAATTAAACAGTCAGTTAATTAAAAAGTAACCGAAACCGTTTTTCCGCTGTAAGTTCGGAGCAAATTATCCCCTGAAAATTATTTTTATACCATCTTAAAGTTCAAAGTTTTACCTTTTTAATGATATCAATTTTATATCTGTGACATTTTTCTTTCAATTTGTATTAATTTTTCAAAATTTAAAAAAAACGTTGACACGCAGACGATTTAATAAAATAAATTTAAATAAATCAAATTTAATGATACTGGAATTGATACTGATGAGTTGCTAGGCAACGGTGTAATTACTTTGCTATTATTTTTTCTGTTTATTTGTTTTCAAATATCGTTTGGCAATGTTTTCATCGCTTCTTAAAGAATTCTAAAGCTTATTTAATTAGATTGAAAAATCACTACAGTTCATATCACCTGTCATTTTTACCTGCGTTTCCGAAGAAATAATAAATGCTTAATAATATATTAAATGAGAAAGTGTGTTTGTCTGTTTGTTACGCTTTCACGGCCAAACTACACGTGGAATAACTTATTTTGAATGTCAAACATCACGTGATCATAAAGAAGCCGCGTTATGTGATCTTTCAGAGAAAATAAACAAATAATTTATTAATGGAATAATAAATGTAATTACTCAACTCGACGCTTGAATTTCATTTTTCGAGTTTGCAGTCTATTTAATTTTAGTGATTTATACTTTTCCATATCAGATCTTATTCAAGAAGCTGTCGATAAATTGACGTCGGGACAGAAATCTATTGATAGATAGAATATAGCTGCAAGAGTTTTTAGATTAAAACTTAGAAACTAAAGTTTATTATAACTAAAGGAAATTATGCGACGATATAGTATTTTGTTTTATGTATTCTTTTAAATGGTAGAAGTGGATGACATATAGCATGATGGATGGTACACAGATTATAAGGGCCTGATGATACCATTGAGTACAATGATGTAATTTACAATAACGGAGAATATATGAGGAATAGAGAATGGTTGTTGAATTAGTAATTTTGGCACTGATTAATGAAAGTTTAAGTCAGATAAATAAAAAAAATATATGTTACAAGTAACATCTTATCCTGTAGAATTCTTGAACTCCTTAGAATTGTCAGGGGTACCTTCCGACAAGCTGATATTAAAAGTCGGTGTGCCAGTACTATTGATACGTAACCTCGATGTACCGAGACTGCGCACGGTTACAAATTGCACACCTAGGTCCAAACGTCGTGAGAGTGTTTAAAAACGAGAGAGTGTTTTAATTTCACGCATTCCGATAATACCGAAGGATTTGCCATCCAATTTCAAAAGGTAGGCTCAGGGCCAGACACTCAAAGGGGCAGGAGTACATTTGGAAAACCATATTTTTCCCATAGGCACCATATGTGGCGTGTTCACGTGTGTCCAGACCACAAAACCTCTACATCCGTGCAAAAAACGTAGTATACAAAAGTGTGTTAGCATAGATAAACAAATTACCTAACTATAACAGCAGACACTCCTGTTAGTCGTCCAATAATGTATTATCAACCGTCAAAACTTTTAATTTTCCCCTTCAACATGTAACGAAACATTTACATTCGTGAATTTAAAAAATTTAATACTTCAAATTCTTCGCGCACGAAGTCGCGAGTTACAGCTAGTAATATAATAAATGCGAAAGGGTGTCTGTCTGTCTGTTTGTTAAGCATTCACAACCAAACCACAAAACCGATTTGGATGAAAATTGGCAGAGTTGTAGCTTGAAACCCAAGAACGGACATAGGCTAGGTGAAATCACGTTAAATTGATTATTTTTGACTACAGATTAAAAATAGTTAACAAAGAAAGCCCATTGACTCCACGATTCGCGATGAAGATTTTTATTTTTCAATCAACTGTCACGTGATCCTTCAGGAATGCGAAAACATGTGGAATAAATTATTTTTAAATTCAACTATCACGTAATCCTCTTTTCCGCTGTAACTTCGGAACAAATAGTCCGATAAAAATTATTTTTATACCATCTTAAAGATAAAAAATTTAACTTTTCAATGATACCATTTTTATTTCAGTGACATTTTTCTTTCAATTTTTATTCATTTTTTAAAGTTTTACGTGCAGACGATTTTGAAATAACGCAAATTTATACCTACTTCGCTGCTAGGAAACGGTTAGACTTTGAACTGATTTATCTTTATTTCTGAAAATTTTGCTTATGTTTATAAATATCTATAACACAAGGCAGAAATTGCATGTATCTATCTGTCTGTCGGTCGATCGGTCGGTCGGTCACAAGAACTCCTCCTAAACAGTGAACGGTAGCGACATGAAATTTACACACAAGGTGCTATTTTCAACTTTCAAATTAAATAACGAACATTAGCCGCTTTTAAGCCTATTGCTTAGACGTTTTTTGCCAATAACTTCTGAAATCTTGATTAGACAACAATTCTTTTTATGCAATTTTAAAGACCAGAAAATTTTTTTTTATTGCAATTAATTCCATTGCGATGAAATGTTTTCTCTGATTGCTATAAAGGTTTAAAAATATTTTTTAACGTAATTTCTAACAAGTCTTTTTATTCTTATAGAAATAAATTCAAGCCAAATTACTGTTTCGCGCTCGGGCTTTTGCCAGTGTTAAAGTTAATATAAGAAAATATTGCTTTCTTTGACCATAAACAACAAAGGAGACTTTACACTTCCGATTTCCTGTTGTGGTAGCATTTAAAGCTTTTAATACTGTTACACAGTGATCCAATGACGTTAGTGAATTATTCTCCCGATGTTTTGTTTAATTTTCACAGTGAGATATTACAGAATATCCTTCTGTAGATACGGTAATGGGTATTAACAAGGAACATCAAATTCTGTAGAGCTCTTCAAGATCTTAGAATTGTCAGGGGCACCTTCCGACAAGCCGAGATTGAAAATCGGCGTGCCAGTACTACTAATACGTAACCTCGATATACCAAGACTGCGCAATGTCACACGGTTACAAATTACACACCTAGGTACAAACGTCGTGAAAGCTACTGTTATGACTGATATAGGGAGAAGAGAGAGTGTTTTAATTCCACGCCTTCCGATAACACCGAAGGATTTATCATCTCAGTTCAAAAAGTAACAAATCCCTGTAAAAATATCATTTGCGAGGCTCAGGGCCAGACACTGAAAGTGGCAGGCGTACATTTGGAAAAACCATACTTTTCCCATTGGCAACTATATGTGGCCTGTTCACGTGTGTACAGCCCACACAACCTCTACATCCGTGCAAATAACGTGGTATACAAAAGTATATCATCATATATAAACAATTTACATAACTATATCAGCATACATGTACATTACACTCCTGTCAGCCATCCAATTAAGTATTATCAACCGTCAGAACTTTTACTTTCTCCTTTCAAAATGCAACAAAATATTTACATTCGTGAATTAAAAAAAGAATACTTCAAATTCTTCGCGCACGAAGTCGCAGGTAACAGCTAGTAATATAATAAATGCGAAAGTCTGTCCGTCTGTCCGTCTGTCCGTCTGTCCGTCTGTCTGTCTGTCTGTCTGTCTGTCTGTCTGTCTGTTAAGCTTTCACGACCAAACCACAAAGCTGATTTGGATGAAAATTGGCAGAGTTGTAGCTTCAAACCCAAGAACGGACATAGGCTAGGTGAAATCATGTTAAATTAATTATTTTTGACTACAGATTAAAAATAATTAACAAAGAAAGCCCACTGAATCCGCGATTCGCGATGAAGATTTTTATTTTTCAATCAACTGTCACGTGATCCTTCAGAAATGCGAAAACATGTGGAATAAATTATTTTTAAAATCAACTATCACGTAATTATTTTTTCCCCTGTAACTTCGGAACAAATTGTCCGATAAAAATCATTTTTATACCATCTAAAAGTTAAAAGTTTTACCTTTTCAATGATACTAATTTTATTACTGTGACATTTATCCTTCAATTTTTATTAATTTTTTTAAAGTTTAATAGCTTTAATTACGCAGACGATTTGAAATTAACACAAATTTATTGCTACTCCGTTGCTAGGCAACGGTTAGACTTTGAACTAATTTACCTTTATTTCTGAAAGTTTTGCTTATTTTTATAAATATCTATAAAATAAGGCAGAAATTACATATATTTGTCCGGTCGGTCGGTCACAAGAACTCCTCCTAAACGGTGAATGGTAGCGACATGAAATTTACACGCGACATTCTAGAGCATATTTCTAGGTCAAAGGTGGTATTTTCAACTTTAAGAGTTAATTAGTTCTTAAGATATTTAAATAAATATCGAAAATTATCTGCTTTTAAGTCTAATGCTTAGAATTTTTTTGCCAATAACTTCTGAAATATTTATTAGTCAACAATTATTTTCATGACATTTCAAAGACCAGAAAAAGATCTTTTTAATGCTATTAATTCCATTGCGATGAAATGTTTTCTCTGATTTTTATTAAGGCTTAAAAATATTTTTGTAACGAAATTTCTAACAATATTTTTTATTCTTAAAGAAATAAAATCAAGCCAAATTACTGTTTCGCACGCGGGCTTTTGCCAGTGTTAAAGTTAACATAAGAAAATATTGCTTTCTTTGACCATAAACAACAAAGGAGACTTTGCACTTCCGGTTTCCTGTTGTCGTAGCATTTACAGCTTTTAATACGGTTACACAGTGATCCAATGACGTTAGTGAATTGTTCTCTCGATGTATTTGTTGGCATGTCGTGAGTGTAATTTGCAGAGTAACGCAGATACCAGG
>BGPR01000478.1:403076-585251 GCA_013235015.1 Araneus ventricosus
CATAACTTCGGCTACGTCATGAAAATTAACCAACGAGATGCTTTCATTCAGTGACTGAACCAGTTCATTTGAATTCCAACAGTATTGTTTAATTTTCACAGTGAGATATTACAGAATATCCATCTGGAGATACGATAATGGGCATTAACAAGGAACATCATATTCTGTAGAGCTCTTCAAAATCTTAGAATTGTCAGGGGCACATTCCGACAAGCCGAGATTGAATGTCGGTGTGCCAGTACTACTAATACGTAACCTCGATATACCGACACTGCGCTATGGCACACGGTTTCAAATTACATACTTAGGTCCAAACGTCATAAAAGCTACTGTTATGACTGATATAGGGAGAAGATAGAGTGTTCTAATTCCACGCCTTCCGATAATACCGAAGGATTTATCATCTCAGTTCAAAAGGTAACAAATCCCTTTAAAAATATCATTTGCCAGGCTCAGGGCCAGACACTGAAAGTTGTAGGCGTACATTTGGAGAAACCATATTTTTTGCATGGGCAACTATATGTGTTCACGTGTGTCCAGCCCACACAACCTCTACATCCGTGCAAATAACGTGGTATACAAAAGTATATTAACATAGATAAACAATTTGCATATCTATATCAGCATACATGTACAGTACACTCCTGTCAGTCTTCCAAATAAGTATTATCAACTGTCAAAACTCTTACTTTTCCCTTTCAAAATGCAATAAAGCATTTACATTCGTGAATTAAAAAAAAATTCAAATTCTTCGCGCACGAAGTCGCGGGTAACAGCTAGTTAAAAATAATTCTGCCAACTTCTGTTTATCCATCAACTATTGTAACAAAATTTTATCAGTTTTGTTATTTTCATTTAGGAAGATTTTTCATTTATTTCCAATTAAAAAATACCTCATTCCATTCTTCATCATTGTTCTAAACAAAATTTCTTATTTTATATGCAACTACATGATGAGAGAAAATTAACCAAATTCTTAAGTAAACAAGCTAAATATTTTTTACTCAGACAAATTTTCTTTAAAATTATTTCTTCCAAACACAACATCGCACGCAAAATGTGCATTAGTCTGTAAAAGAAGTATACCTTTAAATATAATTGTTCATAACACCTGAAAATACCTGAAAACAGCTTCCACTTCGCTAAAAGTCTGTTTAATAACCAGTAACTAAATAACTTCTTAAAGTTTAATAATTAAAAAACGACATTATGCTCTGTTTTTTTTCCAAAGTGTGTACTTGAGTTCTTTTTTTTTAATTTAATTTTGAGTTGATTTAATTATGAATAATTTTACTCGAATATATTTCCTACATTCTATTTTGGCTCTTAAAATAAAAAAAGAATCCTGCACAAGATGTTGTTTCGGACTTGAAATGCGAATGCTGAGCTCCAAACGTTGCCTTTAAACTTTCACCAAACTGAAATTCTAATATAGTATAGAACCTCAGGAATCCGAACTCCAGGAATCTGAAATTTCGGATAATCCGAACATCCGTTTTTTAATTTTCTGAATTTTTTTTTATTTTTACTGAAAAATAAAGGGGAAATATCAATTACGAATCAGAAACAAAGCTAATGCTTATTCCTAACTTAAAAAAGGTATTCGATTTGGTCTTTAAGAATGAATACAGCTCCTTAATTAGTAGAAACAAAATCAGATATTTTCTTTTTACCCTCAACTTGTTTGCCACTGTACCCTGAGAATCGCCGATAGCTCTTTCTGTACGCCTTCACAGAGCACCCAGAGTCCATACTCTACTGCATTTGGTATATCAAGAATATTTTACCGAATTTCCCGGACAATCCGAATCCCCCGGAATCCGAACAGAGATCAGACCCAATTAGTCCGGATTCCTGCTGTTCTACTGTTTTCTATGTTCGATGTTAAATTTAATGGTATTCGATCATGTGACGTAACAGACACAAGATAAACATAACTGCGCATGTTATTTAAATATTTAAATAAATGTTACTGTCTGAAATAGTGCGCTTGAACCTTTTATGTAACATATTGCGCTGCAATTACATTCCGCAGCATCTTTTTGAAACTTCTAATGCAAATTGAACAAAGTTCTAATTTAAGATACAGAATTACATCATCAAATAAATATTGTTTCAAGAAAAAAAAAGAAATTGTCTTAGCTTTAGAAGCAGTATCTCCACAGTAAGATTTAGATTTCAAATTTAAACTGACGCGAGTCACTTCATGTTTTTTTCATATGACTATAAATGGACTTCATTGACCGTATTAGTGCGAAAGCAGAATTCATTTTCTTTAATTTTTTCCTACACTGATTTTTAAACGCTATAACAAATTAATTTCAAAAGTTAAAAATTTACAAAGATTTCATATTTTTTCAATTGATTCATTTGCACGTTGAATTCGTCTTCTCTTCGTGTTTCGATAATATTTAACAAAACGGCTGAGATTCATGTTTTAGGTATCGAAAAGTAAGCTTAAACTACATCTCATTCGTTTGTTTACATTTGGAAAGTGAAATCACGTGCTCCGTCAACTGCTGTAGATGTTGCCAAATCCTATAGCTAAATAACGCGTTTCTTTTTGGTAGCCACACAAGAGAAATATTTATATAGATTACTACATAGTAGCAAAATGAGAACTCTTTTTGCTCTTGCTCATTTTGTTAATGCACTGTAAAGACACTGGAAGCATTCTGAGTGCTGTGGACTTAACTTGTCTTTGACAGTAGTCATTCCACATTATCAAGTATATTCCAGCTGACGTATACCAGTGGCGGCCTGGGTTTCTGCACGGCTCCATCATTCAAGCCTCCCCCTTCAAGTACTTATCTCTTTCAGTCTGCACTTCCTTTTCTCCCCTCCTTTTTATGCGGTATACCTTTTTAATTAATCAGTAAAATGCAAAAAAGGGGGGAGGAATATCTTTTCATACAGAGGTAAAAGGTCTCTCGAATTTAAAAGAAGGAACACTGTTTACCAGTCGCTCTCTTTTTGAGTTATTCCGCGTAAAACCAACGAAATGCTGAGCGGAGAAAAAGTATATTTTTTCCGCTAGAGTTAAGTTAAAGGGTAAAAAAGCACCTTCAAGGAAACAGGGTTAAAAAGAATATATAGAGTTTCATTTTGCAGATAAGAAATGAAGATGAAGAGCTTAGCATATATTTAAGTAAATTTCTTCTCCTTTCATTTATACTTTTTTTCATCTTCTGTTAGAGGAAAGTGGTTTTTTTTTCCCCGGGACACACAATGTCGGACTTCTTTCCCGAATAAAGAAATTCTAACAGTTCCCATATAAATATGATACAAGTTTTCGTTCGTTTTGAAGAGTCTGCATTTTAAAAATCTACGACTTCGTCTGTGTTATCAAAGAACCTGCAGAAACCAGTGAGCAAAAAAAATTGTTTAATTTTCTTAGTTTGGGATTTATTTACAAAGACCTTTATTTACATGCATGTAAAACCTATAACGGAAAAGAATTTATTTGCAAAAAAGAAAAAAGTTTCACAAAAAGGTATTATTTCATACAAAAGTTGGATTTGATGATATGTAAGCTAACTAGTGGTTAGCTTTCAATGAATAAAAAAAAAACTGGTTTTAATCCTTTCATCCTGTTGTATTACTCTGAACTAAATAGGTGTAAAGAATAGTTTAAATCCGTGCTTGTCTTGAGGAAAACCATATTTCTTAAGCATTCAAAGTTTAATGTTTAACTTTCAGATTAGGATTTTAAAAAATGGAGCGAAATTTGTCTATTGTCAGTTTTATCTTTACTCTTGAGGAACTTTTATTAGTGTTCTGAAGTTTATGTTAAAGTTACAATTGGGTTATAATCTGTCGGCTTCTAAAAGCATAACAATAATATTGACGGTTATGAATCGTAAATTTAGGAATGGTTCAACAAAAGTATTATAATCTGTTTTATCATTCAAGTTTTATTATGTTGCTGATACCTACACTAGGCATGCATATTCGTTTAAATTATCAGTAATTGATAGAAGATTTGTTCCTAACTACAAACTTAAGCGGGATATTCACGAGTAGCTCAATCCATTTTTGGGGGTTTTTTTGAACACATTGCGCCAAAAAATTTCGTCAATGTGAAAACCCAATGAAAATTGGCGGAGAAATAGCGAAAGTTTGGATTTCCAACGAGGCTGGTTTTCCATTCAACCCGTTTGGCCATAAAAATGAAATACGATTCTTCGAGGCGGGCGATAAATCACCTGTGTGCGTGGGGGAGAGAGTTGGATAGGGGGAATGTGCGTGGGAGTTGCGGTTAGACTGGAGAATTCGGGAGTGGAGTGTGCTCTGTCCAAAAAACAAAATTCCCCCATGTGTGGGAGGGGGAGTAGGGGGATCGAAGCGTGTGATAGAGCATTTTGGAGCCTCCGTGAATGATCCACCTAGTCGATATACTTGAATAGGTGGGAAATAAACCGGTTTTTAGGCTAAATGGAATGGACTGGATTATTTGTGCATGCCCAGCTTTACAGCTCATATAATTTACACTCGTCAGCGAGAGCATCCAGGAATATGTACGTTAAAAGCCTCTCAAGTCCATATATTCTCATTCACAATTACTATCCTTAAAACGCTGCCCGGTTAGATCACTAGATTAGAAATTATATGTGAATATAAACAGGCCTAATACGTGTACATTTCATCCACTGTAATCTTTAGCATTCGTTTAGAAAGATCAGGTCTTCCAAAAATCATTTTACTAAAGTAAAAAGATCAGTAGAATCTCCTTTAAGTTGTATAAACGGAACTACCCCCGACGGCAGAAAAGAAGATTTACAGGACAATTGCATGTATGTTCATAGAACTTAATCATTCAGGATTTGTATTCAAACTAGACGTCTTGTACTGTATTTCAAACATTAGATGAAGTACGATACGTTTTCCTTCCAAAACCACATTTTTTTCTCAATTTACACAAAGAACATACATTATTTACAATCTTTATACAAGAGCATTACAAAAATTCGAAAAATCGTTGAATTTTCATCGTTGCCAGAGAACGTTCACAAAGCAAAACAAAAATATATTGTGGCGTTGACATTATATTTCGATTACTTTTTCTTGTAAGATTTTTGTGATTTTATAACTTTTTTTTAAAGATATTTTTAAAATGTTCTTAGAATGAATAATTTTATGAAAGGATTTTTTTAAAAATATTTCATAAAATTTTTAATATAGAATGTAAAATTTTATATGGATGAAATTTTTAAAATGCTCTTAGAATGAACAATTTTATGAAATGAGTTTTAAAAAAATCATTTTATAAAATTTTTAATTTCATAAAATTTTTCGTAAATTTTATTATTATTTACAAATATCACAACCTATGAACATCAGAAAATTTTAATGAATCTTTACATTCAGTTCTTTTTAGTCGAACCTAAAGAATTATCGGTTTAAAGGACTATTGCAAATTCAAAAGGGAGAGAAGTGTTATGTTTTACGTTATATTTAAAAATTTAAGTTTTATAAACAATAGTTATTCTCGAAATGTGAGGAGTTCAGCCCGATAAAATTAATTAGCAAGCCATCCTTACCATGAGTCTTTTACACCAGAAGCGAAACCCAAAAAGAAGATGGTGTTATGATAAAAGTTTGAAAAACAATTGATATGTTTTTATAATGAAATTTTCGCAGTATATTAATATCGGTTGTTGTTGGAGGGCGACAAAAGATCCCCTTTCTGTCACTGTGACAGATCGCGGATAATAAAATTTTCAAAACGTATAAAAAGCACAATTTCGATTATTTTAAGATGGATCCAATTCAAGATGTGGATTGCAATGACGGAACAAAATTCATTTGGAATTTGTTTCGAAATTACGACGAAATTCAAAGAGATGCAAGTCTCATTTGTTCATTCCATTCATTCAGATACTAGAATGCAGCTGTCACATAATAAAGGAAAAAATTAAGGAATATTGGAGTGTGACTGAAAGAGCGCTTTTTTGTTGTGGATGAAAGAAAATAAGAAAATTCCAAATAATAAGCTCGTAATAATTTTATTTTTTCATTATGATCTTCAGTCTGTATCTTCGCTTAGCAAAGGGAAACTAGTCATTGGGAGTTTTGTTCCAATAAGAAGATTCATTTTACTATTCAAGGCAATTTTATAATTAGAATTGTTTGATAATTTTTACTCCCTCTGTCCACCTATAGTTGTTTTTCTTCAACAAAACTCAAAAAGAAGTGCCGCATTTGTTGAGTCAAGTGGTACAGATGTCTAGGATGCAACTGTCACATAAGAATGGAAATAAAGTAAGAATTATTTGAATGTAAATAAAACAAGGTCTTTTGTGACAGAGAGAAAAAATCAGAACATTCCAAATAAGTACCTCGTAATAATTTCGTTTCTTTCATTGCGTTCTTCAGTCTGTGAAATAAAAATTAATATATATTTTTCGATTGTTCTTCGTGTGAGTGGAAATACCTGCTTTAAGAGTGAGTCAAGAAAAGTAAGTTGAAAACCCAATCAAAGGCCAAATCATATTCAATGAAAAGCTAGTAGTTTTCGAAGTTTTTTTTAAATCATCCATTTAAATTTACAGCAGATGTCATATTATGTTTTATTTAGTTCTATATATTATATTTTTTTATTATCTTTATGTTAGTTTATGTTATAGTTGCTCTAATAATGTCATGATATTTTCTTAGCTCGTATTACTTAAAACAGTGGTTCTAAACATCAAACTACCTGAGGGAGTTATGGAGATATGAATAAAAGGGCAAAAAATACTAGAGGCAAATATTGAAACTTAAATTAAGAAGAGATTCATACGATTTATACTAAAAATGTTGTCATTAGGATAGGGAAATGTATATAGATTGTACAAAAGGCATTTTGTATCTGATAAATGTAAGCTTCCAAAATTCTTTACAGGAGGAAAAAAATTCTTTGGAAATGAGGGTCGATTCAAAACTTGCAAATAAATTTAGACTAAAAAACTAAAAGAATCACTAATTTAAAAGCCATTATAATAAAATGATTATACTAAGTATTCATAAATGGACGAAACAAACATCGAATGAAGATTTTTAAAAATTTTTTTATCATTTATTTTTTGCTTTCTTTTTTCTTTTACTTATCCCATAACATCCCAAATAATCACCAGTGAATCCCCACTGGTTGCAGATATATTAGCATAATTGTAAATTTAAAATACTTGAACTCTCTAATACTTAGTTTGGAAACTTGCGATGGACCATCCTACGCCACACCAATCGTGTCTGGTGTTCACATTCACGCTTGGTTTTGGCATGGCACAGTCCTATTTGTGTGCCAGAGAACGATCCTGGATGACCGGCATTCAAGACCGCTCCACGGCTCCCATTTTTTAGCGCATATATGTAGCAGGGACGCAGATGACCAAGCATTGCCAATCACTAAGATCCCCTCGGTGAGCGTCTAGCTAGAGCTCCACACACGTAACTATTCCACGAAGGTTGTCTGCATTCATAGACCTGCATCTCCCACTCTAAATGTACTAGAGTGAGGAAATTCAGAGAGGGTTGAACATTCGACGGGCCACTCCACACACTGCTCAATGCCACTCCTTTTCGTAGTGTATTTATTTAAAGCGGGACATTCACCGCTGTTCCACTACACGATTTTTGGAACACGGGAAGGGAAAAACCTTTCGTCAATGTAAGAAATCGATGAAAATTGGCGCTAATAGATTGCGCTGTTGGAATTCAATCGAATTTGACATCCATTGGAATGGAAGGCCATGAAAAGTGAACTTTGATTCTTCGAGGCGGCGATAAATCACCCGTGTGTTTGTGGAGAGCGTTGGGGAGGGGAAAATTTCGTGGGAGTCTTTGAACCTTCTCAAACAAGGGTTCTCAAAAAAAAATTTGGAGCCTCCGTGAATGGCCTGCCTAATCTATCAACTTGAATTGGTGGTGGGGGAGGGGAACGTTCTTTGGGCCAAATGGAATAGCCTTGACTTCTCGTGAATGCCCAGTTTAATAGGAACATTGGGTACCATGCCGTATCTGTCACTAAAATTATCTTGTTGTGCGTCTCTCCAGAGTACACAGTAAGCCCAAAGCTCCACACATACAAACGTACCTACTCCCCGCATGATTTCCGCATTCATAGACCGGCAGTGTCCACTCCGATTGGAGTACTGACCTACCGCCAAAAGAAAAACCCTAGACACTAGACAGGCCGGTGGCGGTCGTTATGGAAACAAGATATTCCACTGCATTTTGGGGGTGAAGGAAAAAGCTTCATTTCATTTGGCGCAGATAGAACCGGTGGAAGTCTCATTTCGCTTTGTACTTCGGTCGAAAACATATTTCTCGCCTGACGACGAGCGCTTAGTTTGCCAAATGGTGCAATGATTTTATACCTGCTTCCCTCCTTTCTTCGACTTGTCTACTTGAGGCAACCCTGTTCAGGGTTTCTTTAGTGGTGGTAGGAGAGTAGAATGGTGGAATTCGGAAATGGTTGAGAATCCGACGGGTTGCTCCACACCAGCTGTGTCTTGCTTCCATATTCGCCCTCGGTGTTGGCGCGGTGTCATGTCATTGATGAACAGTGGAGTGGTCATGAATGAACGATCAGCGACGGATTTGGGAAGAATGAACTCACTTAACCTACAAGAATAGGGTTCGTTTCAAGAGCTATAGACCAAGAAATGTATCAAAGTTCATTCAAAGTAAAGGTTTTTATATAAAATATAAAATTATATTTTAACGAAAATCTATAACAGTATTAAATTTTGCTCTCAAAAAATTTGACTAAGTAGTAAAGCTTGTGTAGTTAATTCTTTTTAGTTATTACTCATTAATAAGTAAACTCTAAATTTCTTTTCATTTACGTACCTTAATTCTCCAGGTATTCAAGTGAAGCATGGCTGTTATAATTTTTTGTCCTGAGCAGTCGAATTCTCAGTCGACTGATCAGGCAACTCGACGCAATACGCTATATTCCCATGTCTCGGATCACAAGCTGTTTGTTCAAGATAATATCCTCTTAGAAAAACAATTGGAGAAAAATTAAACACCTGTATTATCTCAATTAGCTCGGCAACAAAATTGCATTATCTTGTTCGAAACAGAAACTTGGATAGTAAAAATAAAACAAATTCCTCTAATTAAATTTTGCCTACCTACCTCTTCTCACAGCTATTTTTGGGAAAAACTTTATTTTAAAAGAGAAGATCTTTGTAAATGTCAATCCTATTAAGGTGTCTGAGTTTTATTTATTTATTGGTTTTGCTACACAGAGAAATAAAGTGAAAGAAATCTTTGTCCTTTTCTCTCAACTTCACGCATCGTTAGTTTATCATGGCTTGGACTCGAATAAAGCTTATTCAAATTAAATCTTTGAACCCGAAAGTGTCAATAGAGATACAATGGAGTTTTCATATTTATGGTGGAAATTATAAGCGTATTCTAATGATAATGGAGGCTTTTAATTTTCGGAAGACAATATTTATTTTTGTGTCTTTAGTTGAACAACACATAGGCATATCACATTTAACACATTATTGAAATATACTGGATGAACCAAAAAGGCCTTTGGCTCACCTAGGGTACATAAAAGGAACAAGGTAAACAAATTAAATTTAATATGTAGTCTATTCAGTGGTGTAGTTGCAACTTTTACCGCCTTGAGCGAACTTACAACATGTCGCCCTTCCTTTACAAGTTAAATAAAGTTCAAAATAAAAATATATATTCCAGAGAAAAAAATTCTTTAATGACGCAATTTGTGGTTTGACGCCTTCGATCGCTGCAGATATCTTGCGAAATCGCACGTCTACCACCAGTCTTTCTTTCACACATTGGCAATATACCGAAAAAATTCGAAAAATAAGAACTAAACACAATATTTTTTTATGTATACAATGATTGAGCTAGTGGAGCTGCTCTTCTTAGTTATAAAACTGTTTTAATTCATGCCTGACTTTGCCGCCCCTTTCAAAATGCCGCCCTCCCTTAGCAGGGCCACTGGGTCTATCACCGAAGTTGTAAATTTGCATCAAGTTTTGGAGGAAAGTTTGTGCTTCTATTCGTCACGATAAGTAAATAACACAACGTGTCGGATTTTGGGCTAAATTCTTCGATGATCTGTCGGTCAGTCTGTTGGTGAGGGTGCGAACGCTTCAATTCAAAAAAATACAAGCTAGAAAATTGAATTTCAGAATGTAATCTTTACATCAAAATTGTAGACGAGTATCAAATTTTGGACCAAATCTGTCAAGTGTAGTCAGTCTTTTTGTGTGCATGTCAGCACGGTAACTAAAAAGCGTAGCGAGCAATCGACATTTGGTATGTGATGTTGGCATCAAGATTGCAGATCTGGATCACAATTTGGACTCATTCGGTGTTTGAGAAGCGGTTGAAAATACATACTTGATTCTGTTAACTATTCGATAATGAAGTGGTAACCGTCCCATATTTTGGAAATGTACCAGACAGCTGAAGGAAGAATTATCTCGCTGGTTGTACTGCAACTCTCCAAGAAAATTGTTGATCCAAGTAGCAGACAGAAAGCACTGAATGTAACATTCTACGTAACTTTTACCCTGTTTTCTTCGAGTCAAATTTAGTTCTCTGTATTTTTTATCGAGGAGGGGTTACATTAACCTCTTTTTTGCCTTTGAAAGACTTATTATTTGACATAACTGATGAGATATGTTAAAATAATTAAGAATATATTATATTAAATAGTAGATTGAAAGAATCCAGGGAAATTTAGAGTTCACTATACAGTGAAATCAATATATTTATTGAGGAAAATTCCTATGCTCATTTTCAAGCTAACAAGTACAGCTATAAATAATGCAGCAATTCTTCATAGTAAATATTTGAAATTTTTTGAAGTAGCTGAAGTATTTATTTTGTTAAATGTATATTTGTAAAATGTGCATTAATTTTTTTGGATACACATTTCATGCATTTAATAAAATGTGTAATATTCATTTTGTTGAATATTTTCGCTACTAGTCGCCTTCGGCAACCAACTTGTTGGCCGGGAATATATTCTCAATTGAATCTCTTATGCATAATTTGATATTTATGTGGTTGCCTTAACATAGTCATTTTAAATTGTGATAGTGATCTTGCACATGTTTTATGAATGCCCCTAATGGCGTCAAGTAGCTGTCCATTGTCATGTAACATCTAATCGCACATCAAAAAGAACCAGTTTCACTTTCTTATTCCTCGTGCGAATTTCAACATTTGATTTCAACATTAAAGTGGTACAGTGTTGTGTTGTCCCACAATATTTAAATTAAATTAACAACTAAATTTTTAATTATTAACTTCAATTATTTTCCTTCTTCTAAATGCGTTTAATCAAAACACTGAAAGTCTGTTCTTTTATCTAACATTTGAATATCTTATCGCTTAAAAGATTTTTTAAAATAATTCTGTTTTTGTCATTTTATGCTGTATTTAAATAGTGACTAAATTGTCTTAAATTACTGGGTGTGTGAAATGAGAATTTGTTTATGCCAAGAGATGAAAAAGCAGGGGAGATGAAATGTGTTCCTTTTCCCTTTCCCCTGCTCCAGTGGATCTTCGTTTCTCCGCGAAGCATGGCCCCGGTGAAAAATTGCTGAGTCACGCGGCAGTGAAAATACGAGTGGATGACGAAATTTTGCTGTGAGGTGACGAAATATCTGGTCCTGAACTTTGGAGAACGTTCGAGAGGGAAGTGACGTAGCTGCCTGTGACGTAGGAAAGCGGGCTTTTTGGTTGGAGGGGGAGGACAGACGGAGTGAGTTATCTTTTTTTCTTTCGGGGGCTGGACATCATCGAAGGAGGTGAACGAGACTCTTGGAGAGGTCAGGAGTTGAAGGTCCCCTGCGAAGATGATTTTTTTTCGTCGGGAGATGACGCTGCGATAGTGGATCCGTTGCATTCCAGGTGTCGATGAGATGATTTCCCCTGCCAGAAGGTGCTACCTTAGAGGCTGCTGCAGAGCCACAGTGTTAAGTACCCTTTTTGAATTTTTATTGTTTCTCTTTGGTACCTATGGACATTAGAAAGCTGAAGGTTTTAAAGACAGCGGAGTGTAGATTTAAATTTCTTTGTCAATTTTGAAAGGATAAAAAGGAAAGCCGACCTCTTGCTGAGGCATGTTCAATCACGGGATTATTGAGACGCGTGAAGAAATAATAAGTGGAACTCTGGCTGCTGTAAGGCAAAAGGACAAAATCTAGTGAATCAGTTTTTTGGTTTATCACATGTAGCCGTATCATATTATGAACATACATTTTTTTTATGTAACTGTGTCTGTTATGTCTAAGTAAATCAAACGTGTTTAATCAATTAGATTTGTGAGTAAAGAAGTCGATCGACTATAATTTCCATTGAAAGTATTAATCTAGGCATGTTAATAAACATAAATTATTATAGCTCATTTAGTCTGTGTGCATTTATTTGGCCTAGAGCAAATTGAGTAAGGAACTGGCCTGGTAAGATAAATATATATATATATACACATATATATGTTGACCTTGTTGTTATTGTGAAGTAAATAATCTGATAGTTTTAAGTCTAATATGCAATTATAATTGATAAATTTTTATAGTTTTTGTCAAAAGAAAAAAAAGAGAGGAAATAAAGTAATCTGTTTCAACTTAAATACCACTATACGATCCTTTTTGTTATATATGCATAACTTCACAGCAACAGTACGCTTTACGCCCAGCCGCATGTTAACTGGATTAAAACAAGCTGATAGAAAGAATTAAAACACCTTTCAGCTTACCAGATGCATTTCTTAATATATTAACAATCTTAAAGGACTTTGCCTATAGATTTCACAGGAAAATTGGTGAAGAAAAGGAAGTAAATTCCTTAGCTTTCAACAACGGAAGAGAAGCACGCAATTAAATATTTGTTTAAACAATGGAAACGGTTTGAATTTCATTGCAACAATGAAAAATATAGTTGTAAATTATGCCTAAAAATATTTTTTAAAAGTTATTAAAATTAGAAAAAAAATGTAAAAATGACTTAATTTATATCATTGACAAGGTAATTTTTGCATTTTTAGATGGTATAAAAATAATTTTTGTACTGTAATAATTTTGGAAGTTATTAAGGAAAAAAGTCAACAAATTTCGCTTAATTTTTAATTAATTAAACTTTCAAACAAAGGGCTCCGAGGTGCACATTCCCAACTTCCAAAGTATATTTGTGCCAAATTTTGTAGCTCTAGATCCAGCGATCTGCCCTGTATAGCTCCAACACACACACAGACACACATTCTGCTTTATTATTAGTGGAGATTAGTATGGTGTATGCAATTTTTAAAATAGACAACAAATAGTATCTAAAGCAAGAAAGCACTCTGAGCAAATTAAAGTGAATAAAGAGATGCTATTGCTTTCCTTGAAATCTTTTTGCTTATAACCAGCGATGATTGCAAGTTTTAAAGTTTTCTACAAAGCGTTAAAACATTTTGCACATTAATTTTTAAAATTCTTTGAATTCTAGAAAAAGAATTTTAATCATGTATTTTTTCTGAAAAAAATATTATTCAGATGCCGAAAATCATTAACCGAACGTCAATTTTATATCATTCAAGCACGTTTTAATCGAAATTCCTTCTTTTGAACTCGGTAATTAATTTCTTGCGCAATATTTGGCTGGAATCCAGAACAAATATTTATAATTCAAATAATATAATTCAAAGCGTGTTGAAACATCATTTTAATTCTAACGAAATCCATCCTTACTGATCTTGCTAAATAATTATTCATCGATAAAATGCAAAGATGGGTTATATTTATTTGAAAAGTAAATTTGTTGAGAAAAAAAATACAAGAAAGCGAGCCAGTTGTTAATAAATTTGAGAAAGTATTAAAATCCATTTTTAGTGCATTGCTTATGCTTAAGATAAAGCGTAATTTTCGAGGAAGTTTAAATACATGATGCTTAAACATGTAGAAAAAATGAACAAATAGAGATAAGAATTCCGCCATTTTGATATGAATTTCTTAACAAGGGGAAGCGACAGGCGTAAAACAAATGCCAAAAATGAATAAAGAGAATGAGACTTTACTGATCAGCGAAACGAGGTCCTATTTCAACTCGATCTTTCAGCATTTCGTCTGTAAATTCGTTTCTCACGCAATCACGACCAAACACGTTGTACGATTTTCTACGAATTTGGCTTGAATGTTCCTTGAAGTAATTAAAAACGACGAATGTGTGAGGAGTTTTATATTTTGATTCGGTTTCAAGGTGGTGGCCGTTTTAATAGTTTCAGTGCATGGCGAGTCAATGGCGGAGTTTGGCACCATTAAAACATTTGAATCATTTTGGTAAAAGCGAGACATTTATTTAATTGTAATTTTGAAAAAAAATCATAAAAGCAGACATTTAATCATAATTTTTTGAATATTGATAAAAGCAGAGACTTGTGTAGATAATTCGCATTCGGAAAAAAATGGCTGAAACTTTTAAAACTGCGAAGAAGAGAAGATAATTTTTTCTTTTGTTAGGGCGAGACCTACTGTTCACAGAACTACTAGTATAAACATAATCCAATAATTGTTGTTTAATGATTCAATCATGTCGTCAATCGTATTTATTACGAAATGTAAGTAAAGTAGAAGTACAATAGATGAAATCAATATCCATAAACACCCAAATATTAGTTTAATGAACATAAAATAAAGATTTTAGTTAAAAAAAATTACTTATAACATTTTTTCCCCCAACTTGATTTTGCATTATTCGTTCTGCCATGGTCTGAAATGCATGCGGTCAAGATTTGGCGTGCTTTCATCACATTCTTTTCTCAATTGCTATCAGAATAAGGGTACTTTTACTCTAAATACCTTTCTCTTTGAGAGATGGATCTCTTTAGAATCATGGTACTATTAAGTTGATTACTAGTTTCTTCGGTTGCTGTCAGGCAGATGAACTATAAAACTACTTTGGCGCATTTCTTTTACTTCTTGCTGCTTTTAACAGAAACAAACAAAGACAAAAAAATCTTTTTTGGACTATAGAGGAGGTCAAACATTTTGCTTTAACTCTCCTTTATTAATCTAGTTGTCAAGAGTAACGTATCGAGATTTTATCCAGAAAGAGACTATTAAATCAAGCTATTTGCCGTTTTTCTATTCTGAACCACCTGCCTCAATTTAATTAGAAATTTATTCAACGCTCGTGCATATATGGCGGGGCGGGGCAGGACTGCTCAAGAATAACTGAAAGTATTCCAGATATTTTTCTTAATGTTTCTTATTATTGAAAGTTGAATAAACAGGGACTGGAGCAGTTAAATGAACAGAATAGAAAAATCTACAAATGAACTTAGAGAATAACTTTTAGATAAGGGATTGCAGACTATCGCAATTTCTTCATGAAATGGGGACCTTGAAGAAAAAGTAAGGATGTGATTTTACCCCTGTATTTAAGTTATATGAAGATAATACCCATCTCTGATTTTCAGAGAACGTGGAGTTATTCGTATCTGCACTTACTGGCAATTATTTATACCCATCATACAAGGGGTCTGAATAGAACAGAGTATAAAATTATCTGCCAGTTGATTAGAAAAAGAATAGATTAGTTCAACTTGGAAAGTGAAATTCTAACCATTTAGTGGCACTAATGATTATACCAGCCCGCGCGCAAAAAAAATTTTGGTGTCGCAGAGAAAGAGTTCCACTCTCGCCAATGCAGTGCATGTTTCGTTTCGACATGAATACGTCATTATGTGAAAGTAACTGGAACAATCTGTAAATAAAGGCAACTTCGAGATAGATTCTGGACAGCCTTTTTGAAAAGGTTAATAAACAGTGAAGCATGGATGTTTTAATAAGAAATAGTTACAAAATCATCGACTTCACTGTGAGCATTGCATGATAAAAATTTCCATATCGTTACAGATTATGAAATTAATAGGGCAGATAATAGCTGCTGTTTTATCTGGACTCAATTATTTGTTTGGCATTTTACGCATATCTAACGCATTGTAAAATTTAAGTTGGAAACGCAATAACACTGAAAAGTTTTCTCCAACACTGAAAAAAAATCATACAAATAGCAGATTGATTTGCTTTGTAAGATTACCTTTCCGCTTCGAAGCTACACTATATGCCCAAAAGTATTCGGACAATTTCAGATTTTCACATATTTTAGAATTTTTCCGGAAAGGTTTAACTGACTGCTTTTAAACTTCGACCATGTAAAGAATAGACTGTAACTCACATTTTAAATTGAAGATTCGGTCCTGAAGGCAATTAGGGGACCGTCTACAAACTAATGAAGACAAAAACCTTTTCTGGCCCACCCCGCTTTATCTTAACTTATATCTTTGAATAGTTATATTGAATTGTATAGTGGCTAGAATTTGCTGAATACCCATGAACACTTATCAATTATGTGCATAACTTAAATTCCAGCTAATTAGGCACTAGAAATAACAAAAATTTTATTACTTTAATTATATTATTTACACGATTATTACCAAGTTAATATTGTTACAATTTTACGGCCAAACGATATTTTTAAATATATTTCTTTTATGGCCAAACGATTTTTTTTATTTAATTAATTTCTTTTCTTAAAATATTTTAATAATTCTACAAATATATATTTTTTTTCGTTAAAATATTACAATTGTTCCTGGGTATTCAGCAAATTCTAACCACTCTACAATTCAATATAACTATTCAAAGATATAAGTTTAAAAAATATCATTGTGTATAACCCCTCATCTTTTAGCTTCGCTTAGATAGGAGCTAAAATTCTGCTCGTTGTAATGCCGATATCTTTCTGAATACTAATGATATTTAACTGAATTTGTTATATAAGTTGCCCTTTATATCTGGCTTTAAAGTTGTGAAAAAAAATTACGCTATTTTTCGCGCATGCGCAGTAAAACATTATTCATTAAAAATGCTCATATTTCTTGTAATATTCAAAAAATTTTTAATTTTTACAAAATGCCTCTCTAACATATTGTCATTTTCTGTAAGTTTCGTATAATATAATAGAAAACTTTGCATGTTATAAGCAGAAAACGGGCGGGAAAATTTGGGATTTTTTTTTTAAAAAAACCTTATATCTTCCCAAATATTTATGCTGAGTTTACGAAAATTCCTGTAAATATTAAGCATATTAAACGTAACCATTTCTGAGAGTTTCATATTGTTATCAGTATTCTGTGAAGCGGGGTGGGCCAAAAAAGTTTTTGTTTTCATCAGTTTGTAGACGGTCCGATAATTACTCTCAGGGCCGAATCTTTAATGTGAAATGTGAGTTACAGTCTATCCTTCACATGGTCGAAGTTTAAAAGCAGTCAATTAAACCTTTATGGAGAAATTCTAAAAAATTGTGAACATCTGAAAAGTGTCCGGATACTTTTGGGCATATATAGTGTATACGAGGACTACTGTGGCCACTTCTCATGATTGGAGAGTTCAGAGTTTAAGTGAACCAAGTAGATGTTTGCCCATTTTGAACTAACACTTTCATGATAGTGTAGAAATGTTATAATTTCTGTGTAATAATAATTTAAGTTCATAGTTCAAACTGTATCCACCAGGCAGCAAGGACAACTAGGAGTCCACTGTTATTTTAATGCAGTTAATCAACTCTGAGGTCTGTTTTCTCAGAAATGAAACTCATGGATTTGTTTCACTTTATTTCTGAGGCCTCCAATTTTGAATCTTGGCCGAATGACGAGGCGATGGCGAAAGGCAAACGGCAGATAGGTATATCGTCAAGAGCCATCACCATTTTCACATGGAGACGTCGTTATTGCGAATAAAAGGGACTCTCTATGAAGAAAGAAAGCATTTAGATGGATTCTAATTACAGACACAGTCAGGACAGCAGCTAGGATGTTAAATATTCAAAGATGTTCTACATTCTATCAAAACAACGCCATTATAAATAATCTCAAAATATCTTAACTAAACTAAAATTTGAGCACGATAATGAATCTGCATTTCTACGAAAAATACATTTTGAGAAAATAAAAAACTATATCCGGATAACAATCATCTATATATATAAAAGAGGAAAGCATGTGTGTGTGTGTGTGTGTGTTTGTTTTTTGGTTCTTTATGCACGTCCACACCGTTGGACTTACGACGACCAAATTTAGCACAATGATGGATTAGAACAAGAGGGAGCTAACGCCGTAAAATTTATTTTAAAATTAGAATTAGATTTCTATTTATTTAATTAGATAACGGAAATTAAGCTATTTTCAGACGTTTTTCACCAATCACTTCTGAAATACTTATGATACAAAAATTATTTTTACATCACCTTAAAGAGCAACAAATTATTTTTGATGATACCAATTTAATTGTTGTACAATTTTTCTATAACTGTAATTAACGCTTCAAAATTCATTTTAATGGCAATTTGTAATAATATTTTCTATTGCTATAAAATCAAATTTATTGTTTCATCAAAGTTCACCTCTTCTCATCATGTACAGTAGACTTGAAATATTTTTACCCAATCAACGCCGGATATATAAGCTAGCAATAATAATTTTTGCCAATAAAATTTCAGTCTCTGAATTTAGAATCCTCTTGCATCCACTTATATATCTTCCTTATATTCATGTTTTGATTTGAGGTTTATTGAACAAAACAGAGGCTGATATATCAAAATTATGTACCGAGCAACGCCGGGTTCTCAATGATCCCAAAAACTAAATGAATCTGTTGGGATGATACTTATGAATAAAGCTGTTCCAAACATTTCGAACATTTAATTTATATTATATCTCAGTAGAAAAAATTTTTAACGAGGAAATGTTAACTGCAAATGGCATGAGTGATATGCTAAATAAAAAGTCTCAGAAAAAATATTTATCAATAGTCAAAACTGACCACAAATGTATTTTTTCTCTTTAAACTTAAAAGCCAAATAATCATTCTGAAGAATCCTTCCTTCCGAATCATTCGATTTATACGATATTTATTGCTCGGTAACTAATATTAATGAAGCGAAGTTGATCGGATCATTTTGCATAAAGTAGATAGATCAATCATTTGCGTTGGTTATCGGAAGCAAGTTCTCTGCTTCATCATAATAGTAATTCTCAGCACAACAAACGGACGCGAAGCTATCTCTTCTGCGTTTCAACTTATTTCTACTAAGCGAGATTTTGCGTACTTTCCGCTCGGAACTCCATTGGTCCTAACATTCTTTTTCTTGAATACAGAAATACGAAATCTAGAATGGTCTTATGGAACACTTTAATGAGCGATTTTTCAAACTTCTAATGGAATTCTCATAAAGGGGATTTCGCAAACGATATTTTGCCTTATGCCATTCAGCCGATTTATTTCAGAGATAACTAAAATAAGGATGCTCAGAAAAATGTGTATGAATAAATTTGAAGACTTTATTCTGAGTTTAAATTTAATATATAATGGAATGATACTGAATGTTAGATAAAGTCGAATTTTACATCAAATTATTTCTTTTCAATAAGATACTTTATTTATCAAAAACAAGAATCGTATGAAGATTCAAGAATTTAAATGTGAATTATCTATGAATAAAGTACAAATAACAAAATTTTATCTAAATAAATAAACCATTGTAGATTTTGATCGCAACTGGTTTGTGCACTCATCAGATTAAAATATTTAGTTGATGTGATGAAAACCGGGTTTGTTGCTTCATCAATTGAAAAACTTTATGCTGAACCCACTTTAGTAGGAGAGAAAATCGAAAGAAGTAATCAACATGGTCAAATCAACATTTCCTTCCTACATAGGATTCCACTTCCATCAAGTGATCAAATTTATCTTATGATTTTAGGAATGTAGCGGAATCACCTCTCTCAGATGACACAATTTTTCGAGAATCACTTTGTATACTAAATCCCAATTCATCGGTGAAAGGGATATTACCCCAATTTGATGTGTCCACAAAATACGTGTTTTCTTCTGCGATTTGCAGGGGAACGTATGCATGGTCACCTGGAAGTAGGAGCTTGTTCACTGGAATTTGGAGACAATTATTGTCCGTCGCAGCAGTGAGGTCCCAAGAGAGTTCTCCATCCTTTAGCTCTCTATGGTGCTCGTGCATATAATGCCACGTGTCGATCATCTGCAGTTGTCCGTGGGACTTCTTCACTTATAAATTACTCGCTTATGAGGCGTCTGTGGACACACTGGAGATCTTACAGAGGAAATCATTTATCTTCGTCATGTATGTTCGAGCGCGAGAAATAGTTTGTGCACCGTTGTAAAATGACGACCATTTCAAACGACACCCTTTAGTACTTTGGTTCAAATCATTCATTGCGCATTTTGTGATATTATAAGAACCAAGCTATAATGCAAAATAGCAGCCAAATAAATATTTTTTGTAGTTTTAATGTCTTCCTTACAGAAAGAGATTTTTATCTTTGGCGACGTTTCCTATAAACATGGTTCGAGTCACCATGTTCTTTAGCATTTTTGTCTTTCTTTATGTCTTCTAATCCCCAGTAAATTTAGCGCCTCATTAATTCACATCTGATTCCGCATGTTAGGATTAGACGAAACTCACCACTTATCACTTCCCACTTATGTATAGATTTCCTGATTTTTAAAGATAATAAATCAGCGTTCTTCACCTTCTCTTTCGTCCAGGGTCGAAAACCTGTATAAAAGCAAAAAAATAACACCTAACAGATCGATATATGCTTAAATTCTCGACCGTTAATACATCTTGACTACTATGCATGAACTAAGAAAATGACTGCTATCATTGCAAATCTGTTTTTTTAACCCTTAACTGCCACTCGGCGTATATAAACCTCACTCAGCCATGCGTAACAGTGCCCCGGCGTATATACGCCTTTCGAAGTACGATCCTTTGCATTGCGCTGCTGTAAAGAAAACTGCTCCTGCTTGGAATGCCATAAATGACCTTGACAATGTTTGAGAGTTTTCTTATTTCAGAGAGATGGTGGGGTGGTAAAGCGGATGTTTCTGAAACTGTGAAGTCATAGCTGTGCAGTTTGCTTCTGTTTTCTTTTGAGTGGTCGTGCTTTCTTTATTCTTCTTTTGCTTCCGTTTTCGTTTTATGTGCGAATAGAATCTTTTACGAAAATGTCTGAAGTGATTCAGATGACTATTTTTTTGGGATTTCTAGGTCATTTATCAAGTCAGGAGCAAGAACTCCACTTACCTGACTTTCCGGGTTCTTACTGTATCTATTAATTGAGATAATCCATAAGTATTATTCAGAATAAATCCGAGAGCATTTGGCGTAATCTACAATGTTTATTATTCAGAGGACACATATATAATATTATGACGGCATATATACAAATGTATTATTTACATTTTATATTTACAACGTGCGACACTTCATGATTTTCGCTTCGAACACATACAACCTTTCCTTTTCCACTCTTTTAGAACTAACTTTCCCAGTTTAGAATCGTAGGATTCGTCCCTGACGTCACACTGCGCATGTCACCAAGGGTTACATCATGTGGTTTAGTCAAAGAATTCCAACATCCTCCCACCTTGAGTTACAACTACAGGAAACTCAAATACAGCTCTCAAATTAACATGAAAAGGTTTTCAAAAATAATCAAATACAAATTGACCAATTCAAAACAATTGATTAACAAAATATTTAAACTATGAAATTTAAATCAAAACACTAACAAAATATATCAAAGTAACAAAAATATTTCAATTATCAAAATAAATCAAATTAGCATTAAATTAATTAATATGAAATTCTCAATTAAAGTTCTTTATTGATTAGAGATAAGTAAAAGTTCAGGGATAAGAGTTCTTGTAATGAAAGGTTCATATTCAATGACGGTCTCTTGACCCCGGCCTCCTGCAGCCTGGGGTTTGGTTCATTGAGCTCGGCCTTGTCAGGAATCTTTTCAGCTGCACTGGACATCACGGGTGATTTTTTACCGGTGGTTCCACACAAAACAGTTCCTTTTGGTGCTCACAACTTCCAAGGGATACAGTCTCAACGTTGACGGCAGATTTCTCCACTTTGGTTTTCTTTCAATTTCACAAGTCTGATGTTTCCATCTGGTGATGTGAAGACTTCGATGACTTTGCCAAAAGGCCAGTCCATTCTTTCATATTGTCGCTGGATATCAATCAATGTCCTATCTTGATGCTGGCGAGCTTCGTATCTTTCTTTCTGTATTGTCTGAGCTGTCCCAAATATTCAGGGAAAACGCCAGATCTTGTCGTAATCTTTGTCGATAAGCAAACCTTTATTTAGAATTTGGTATCCAGGAGATCAAGGTGTTTCCAATCTCTCTGACTTCTTGCAAGAACATACTGGAGTAAGAGGTTCACATAGTCACTTGTGTCATCACTACATAAGTGAGAAGTCGACCTGATGACACTTTCACAGTCACATGAACAGTGTTTAATTCCTCAAGTTGAGAGATGTTTGTCCCAAGACTTTGCAATTATTCGTTTGACCATTCCGATCAAACGTTCCCAAAAACCACCCCACCAAGGTGCAGATGGCGGGATGAATTTCCAGTCGATTTTATTCACAGTACTGTACTTGGCTACTGTCTCCCAATTAATCCTTTTGATGAGGTTGTTCGCACCAACCAAGTTTGTTCCATTGTCCGAATAGACGACAGATGGTCTTCCTCGACGCGCCACATATCTCCTGAATGACTGCAGAAAACTTTCTGTTGTTAGTGAAGTAGTCAGCTCCAGATGTATAGCTCTAAATACTGCACAAGTGTAAATGACAATCCAGGACTTCTGATTTCCCTTTAGATAGAGGGGTCCAGCAAAATCGACTCCTATAATTTCAAACACAGAAGCCGCTCTGAGACGGTCGACTGGCAATGGAGCTGTTGGCGTTTCTATTGGTCGTGCATCAAATCTTTTGCAAATTACACAATTCTTAACAACTTTACGGACAGTTTTTCTATATTTCAGTATCCAGAATTCTTCTCTGAGGTTGGTCATCACTATTTGAACACCTGCATGACCTAGAGAGCAGTGTTTCCAGCGAACAAGTTTTTCGACTATCGAATGTTCACTTGGTAACACGATAGGAAATTTAAAGTTTTTTAAATCATCCTTCAAAGAGAGTCTTGTCTTAATTCGGAAAAGTCCATTTTCATCCTCAAGTATTTGAAGTTTCTGAAGCCGCTTGTCCTGTGGTCCTGTGAAAGATTCCCGCTGTGCTATTTTTATCAATGAAATTTCAGCTCTGTTTCTTTCTTCCACAGTTATGCTTCCTAATTTTCTAAAGTTCTTCTTCACCCTACAATTATCTATAAATCTGTAAACCCAGGATACAACCATAAGAAGTTTAGGGTAAGAGGAGAAAATATCATAAATTTTGTCTTCCTTTTCCGTATTGGTGACGCTAACAACTGTTTTCCTTTTTTCTGCATTTACAATTTCTTCATCAGGGAAAATATTGGATTTTGGCCAATACTCAGGAGGGTTTTTCAACCAAGGAGGTCCTAACCACCAATTAGACTTGGCTAGGTTTTGGAAACTACAACCTCGAGAAGGTAGATCGGCTGGATTCAACTGTCCGGATATGTGATTCCAATCATCTGGGTCACTCAAATGACGAATTTCTTTTACCCGATTGAAAACGAAAGTAGACCAGTTTTCGTTTTTCTTAATCCAGTAAAGTGCATTGCTGGAATCAGACCAATATCGCGTAGCAACTTCTTCCATTCCTAAACTCTCTTTCACGGATTGACACAGTCTTGCTCCTATATTACATGCTAAAAGCTCTAGTCTAGATACTGATATAGATTTGAGTGGGGCGACCCTTGCTCTAGCTTGTATCAACTGGCAATCAGTCGAATCGTCACCTTCACTTCTCAAAAATATACAAGCAGCATACGCCTTCTCGGAAGCATCGCAAAAGACGTGCAACGTTATATTCCTGTCTCCTTCATTTTTGTCTAGACATCTAGGAATAGAAATATCATTTAAAAATTTGAGCTGTTCTTTCCACTTTACAAATTTCTTGGCCATCCAAGATGGCAAATCGGTATCCCAGGATAATTTTAATTTCCAGCATTCTTGTAGCAGCAATTTTGGCATTAATGTTGCTGGACAGGTAAATCCAATGGGATCAAAAATTTTGTGAACGGTTGACAAAATAATCCGTTTAGTTACTGGTTGATCTTCTGCAATGGGATCTAAATCTCTCAAATCAATGGACAGAATGTCATTTTCAATTTCCCATTTTAAGCCTAAAACAGGGACGGTTTTTGTCTCTGTTAAATCAGATTCATTTTTCTCAAAGGGGGTATACTCCCACCCTCGTAAATTAAATCTTGCAGGACTAAGAATTTCTTGCGATTCGTGAATAAACTTCATTAGTTCCTCTTCATTGTCCACACTATGGACACAGTTGTCCACATAAAAGGACTTCAAAAGTTTTTGTGCCGTTTCTTTGTAGTCAGGAGGAGCATTATTCAAATGAAATTGAAGAGTCGCTTCTAGTAAGAAAGGGCTTGAGGTTATCCCAAACACAACCCTTCGATGCTGAAAAATTCTTAACTGTTCTTTCTGCCCGTCCTGCCACCACAAAAACTTCAAATAAGGCCTATCATGTTCATGGAGTTCTATTTGCAAAAATGCCTTTTCAATGTCGGCAATAACTCCATACTTTCCAATTCTAAATCTGTTTAAGACAGAGGGAATTAGCTCCACCAAATTGGGCCCCTTTTCTAAACAATCATTGATTGATGGTGAATTTTTGTCTCTGGCAGAGCCATCGAAGACTGGTCTAACCTTCGTCGTGGAGTTTTCTTTGAAAACAGGGCGATGAGGTAAATAGTGTTCTGGTTCCGAACTATTTACTTCCTCAATAATACCCTGATCCAACCAATCCTTAAAAACGGTTTCGTATTCTTCAATTTTTCCTAACTTCTTTAGGGATTTGATGCAATTTACAAGTCTTTTTTCTGAAATGTCCTTACAATTTGTTAAGGGGGGATGTCCTTCCACCCAAGGTAAACGGACTTGATATCTCCCTTCTTGGTTTCTGGTAACAGTTCGAAAAAAATGCTCTTTCGCAGATTGTTCTATTTCTTCCCTAGTTTTCTTTTCACTTGGATCACAAATTCCAAGCGAATCTAATCTCCATAAATCTGATATAATTGCATCATTCACATGACAGGAGAGAACAGTATTTGTACTGTCACGTTTTTCTATTTCATTCGTCTTCCCCATCAGCGTCCAGCCTAATTTAGTTCCTACACATACTAATCCTGAACTAAGTTCCTCTATCCCCCCAGTGAACAGCTTACCAGCGACGTCTGCCCCAATTAACAAATGAATCTCTAAAGGAGAAGATTGATACAATAATTGGTCATCATAAGCATGCACTACGTCAGTCAAAAATACCTTATTAGATTTAAGTTCTTTTACATAGGGAGATAATTTTACTCTAGAAATATCGGAACAAATCATTTCCTGATCTAACACTTCAAAGTTACAATGATAACTATTATCTACATTACTTAAATGAACCAAATATTTTTTATGGCTTTCAGCTTTTTCAACACCCCCAAATAAAGAATGTAAAACAGATTCCTCACTAATAACTTCATATTTCATACTTTCTGCAACGTATTTCGAAATGTATGATCGTTGCGATCCTGTATCAAAGAGAACCCGAATGAATCTAGTTCTACTATTTCCACGAATTTTAACCACTAATGTTTGTAAATAAACTTGCCGTATGGATGTTTTATTAGTCAAAGAGCTCTCCGTAACAATTTTTTCTTCCGAACTTTTTTCATTATTTTTATTTGTCTGATATTTATCATTCATTTTACACATTATAGACAAATGTTGCCCATTGCATTTCGAACAATTTACTTGTTGTTTACAGAAACGCGCAATATGTCTGGGTTTAGAATTTAAGCACCGGAAGCAAATTCCGCGGTTCAAAAGAATTTCTTTCTTTTTTTCGTACGTTAAACTCTTCGCGAACCAACAATTTTGACTCGTATGCGATTTATCGCAAAAGACGCATTCAGAGTTTTTCGAATCGACCGGAAGCGTATTTCGATTGGAGCCATTAAATAAGTCATTTGCAGATGGTCTATTTCTTTTTTCTCGAGAATGATGAGTAATCGGTTTCTTATTATTGTTATCTAATTCGAAAGAAGAACGTGCTATAATTAATTTTTGTTCCGATTCAATTTCTTTTTTAAGAAAACTCAAGAGATGAGTCAACCTATCACTTCCTGTAGTCTCTGTTGTGATTAATTCACTTTGCGTACGTTCAAATACTTTCAAAAGATCGCTTGGTAAACAAGATTCCACTAGGGGGTAAAGCAAAATAGCAGAAAAATTATCTTTTGCAACGCCTAAAGATTTTAAAGACCTCAGTTGCCCTTCTAAAGTATCGTACAGTTTAACTACAGAATATTTTTGACCTTGAGGATTTGCATTATTTATGACAACCGAAAGGAGATCTCTAATGTAAACCTCGATCAGCAAATCATCCCTTCCGAAGCGTTGCTTTAAACATTTGACAGCTTCCTCATAATTTTTTCCTGATGGGGGAAAAGATTCTACTAACTGTCTTGCAGGCGAACCCTTTAGTGTTGATTGAATTAAGTACTGGAATTTATCATCGTCTACGATATCTGAATCTTCATGGATCTTTTTATACTGACCCCACCATTGGAGCCATTCCTTAATGTTTCCATTAAATTGTTTTAGTTCTAACTCTGGAAGTTTAAATTTGCGATTACAATTATCGGTTGCTTCTTTTATAACAGTTACTTCTTGTTTCGGTTTTTCCAAAGTGTTCAAGCGTCTCTGTAGTTTCGTTTTGGTTTCTAAGAACCGATCTTCATAAGCAGTAATTGCTTCATATTCCAGATCAAAATTTTCTTGCGTGCACGTCGTATCGTTTTGCAAAATAGCTAAAATCTTCGTATCCAAATCATTTAATTCTTTAAATTTTTGTTCTAACAGAACAATCTGCGCCGCCAAAACATCAGTGTCCTCTATTTTCTTATCTAAAATATCAGCTGCTTTGTTTAATGCTCTCGTAAAATTACTCCTGGTAGGAGTTCTTAACTTTTTAATGCTTTCAATATCCATTTTATATAATTCTAATTCTATATATCTCAATTCTCAAATTCTATATAACTCAATTCTCATCGAGGCAGGGGATGCCAGATTTTGGGATTTCTAGGTCCCAAATTCTATCAAGTCAGAACGTAAGAGAAACTCCACTTACCTGACTTTCCGGGTTCTTACTGTATCTATTAATTGAGATAATCCATAAGTATTATTCGAATAAATCCGGAGAGCATTTGGCGTAATCTACAATGTTTATTATTCTAGAGGACACACACATATAAATATTATGACGGCATATATACAAATGTATTATTTACATTTTATATTACAACGTGCGCACTTCATGATTTTCGCTTCGAACACATACAACCTTTCCTTTTCACATCTTTTAGCCAACTAACTTTTCAGTTCTGGGAATCATGGGATTTCGCCCTGACGTCACCACTGCGCATGTGCGCAAAGGGGTTACATCATGTGGTTTAGTCAAGGAATTCCAACAACTATTTTCCGTCATCTTCAGGAACAGAAACGTCGGAATATGATGCTTTGTGCTGGGGATGGTTGGAGGGGGAGGGATATGAAAGTATGGGGTACTAAAGAAGGATTAATCAAGGGGTATCGAAGTGGGGAAAAAGAGATTCAGAACCATTTGCCTGGGATATGCCCATGTCTCGAATATGGGAGAGAGATGCAACAGTAAGGACAACAAAAAAGTTGTACCATGTAGGATCAAGTGGCATTGGGGAGCGAATTGTGCAAGATTTCGTCAGCAGTTAAGGGGTTAACTTTAATTAGGTGTGTTAATAGACCATATGAAATTTGGTGGGTCTAAAATGAATTGTATGGTTTCGTAAAAGAATAAAATTTATCGTAATACATCTATTTGTTTAAAATAATTGGCAAAACTAGAGGACCAGTTCCCCAACCACTGGTTAATTAACCACTGGACGATAATTTTTATTTTGTATGAAAGCTTATGACACCTAGATATGTCATCAATGTTCGGCTGCCATCCACCACCCTCCATTTTTGAGAGAAATCGAAAAAAATACTTCTCCGCTTTAATTGTCTGTGGAGAAAAACCTTGACAACCCAACCACTGGACCAATTGCGACACTTTTTATTTAATATGAAACTTACGACTCCTAGATAGGTTATCAATGGTCGCCTGCCACCCATCACTCATTATTTTCGAGATATATCTAAAAATAAAATTTTGGCAGAGTCCTTTAGTCTCTACAAACGCCAATTTATTTCGCCAAGTTGCAAGAATATCTACAGTCTATTAATATTACGGGCGAACAGATGGTCGCCGAAGGCGGCTAATATTCCCTAAAATGTCATCGTAATCTTCTAAATTCTGTCTAAAATGTAACTAACGAAACCATCAAAAACACAATTGGCGGTTTGTACCAGAAAACGTTAGATAGGTATAAGGATAAAGAATATTTTGCATTCGAGGCTCCTTAAGCTGGACATTCACAAGCGCTCCGTTCCACACCATTTGGAGGAGACCGTTGTTCCAAAACCCGCCATCAATCCAAAATCCGATGAGAATTGGCGCTGTGTGGTCGAAATGTTTGGATTTTCATCCGGTATAGTTTCTATTCCCCGCACTAGAGGCCATAAAACTGAAATATCATCGTGAGGAAGGGGTTGCGACACTCTCTCATAAAAGCGAAAACCACAAGGTGGGGAGGGGGAGTGAACTTCTTTCAAAAAACGAAGTGGGGTAATGTTTTAAAAGCGGGAGGAGGGGTAGGCGCAATAGTCCTGGAGATTGAAGTGATCTATTGTGTTGTTTGCATGAAGCCTCCATGAATGACACATCTAAACTGATGGTCCGAAAACTGGAACTATCAGGTAAAACGCGCTCCAAATGGTGTGGCACCGTCCAGCCGTGAAAGGTCAGCTTTAAAAAGGGTGAGGAGCATGACCAAATCTCAGACTTTTCTTGTTTCTGTGTATTATGTATTCCATTTGAGAGACACAAAATTGTGCATTTCCATAACTTACTAACACAAAAAAAGCGTGGTAATCATTTTCTTATATAAACCAAATGCTTCTAGTAGCTGTGGAGACGTTCCTCAAATATTGTACAGCGACGACTGCGCCATTTTTAAATTAAATCACTTATATTTCCTTATTTTTTAAAATCTTTTATGTCATTCTCTTCTAAGTTTGAATTACATGCCACCGAGACTTGTCATTCTGATTACCACTAAAATTTTTTCCCTTTACATTGCTCCTAATAGGAATAATTTGATTCTCACCAGACTTCATTTGTAGGAATTTGAGACTGTTTTCATGTTTAGCAAAACTTCTTAATAACAGACTTCCCACTGAAGAATTAAGCCAAACCCTTCAGCCATTCTATCCGTAGCATTTCTCTTATTCAATTAGAATAATTTACATACACAGCCAACTCCCTTGCAATTTCCATTAACACCATCTCGCGATTGCTCAATTTACATAATAAATATCTCCGACACTGAAACACATAATTCGACTAAGCTCTTTAAACGGTGTCCTGGCAGAGTAATTGCAGCTTCCGACCGGACGCCGGTTCGTCATGAATTGTTCAAATCCGGCAGAGATTGTAACGAGCTCTTTTCGGGTTATTCACCGAAAAGGGAATTTCATCATCTCTCACTGTTTTCAGTCCGGATGCTCGTTAACAGGGGCGCGTGGGCTCATTTAGTTAAAAGGGATTTGCTGCTGCCCTGAGTTTAAGTCTCCTAAAAAGAGATGTTGGTTAAATTATGAGTGGTTGTTATAATGCATACCCTTTGTTGAGATTGGTGGTAGCATTGAATCTAGCACAACCTGTGTGGAAATCAGTAGTTAGAATTGGATTTATACTCCTTCGTAACAGTGGCGTAGCGAGAGTGAATGGCTCCCGGGTTAAAATGTGATTTTTTCGCCCCCTTTCATCACCATTGGCTTAGCTTGTGTAAACGGCGCCAGGGACATGATAATTTTTTTCCCTTTCATAGTATCTGACTTTAAAAAGTGACAAAAAGTAAAGTTTTCTCACCGTGGCCAGTGTCGTAGCGAGGAAAAGTGGCACTCGGGAAATAATATGATTTATTTTTTACCGCAGTCGTCATCAGTGGCTTAGCAAGCGTACATGGCGCCCGGGACATGGTATTATTTTTATTCTACTTCATCATATTTTGCTTTAAAAATGGCACAAATGCAGTAATGTTTTGACTCCATGCCACCCTTGCCTCCCGGTAGCTACGCTACTACTTAGTCATGACAGAATTCGAATCCCAAAGTAGAATGAAACCTCCGTAAATGACCACTAGGTAATTTTTTGACGGTCCGGGAGACGTACATACTGGAGTTAGAAAATTTTCTATTAGTTTTCGGTGTTTGAAAAGCTCACTACAATGAATCCTCTCCACATTGGCCAACCTCCTTGACCGATCAGATGGCGAACGCTTTAAAGGTGTTTGATGTTTAGAAGCACAAAATACGTATTTAAACAAGCCCTTATTCTTCATTTCTGATAAGAACGAATTTTAAGAATCACTTAAAGTAAAAAGTACTTCGAAAATTTCCGATTCCTTTTGAAAAATAGATGCAATTTGCATTTGTTTAAATCGTTCATTTTATTCATGTTAAAGTAAAATTCACCAGCCGTGGACCGAAGCAAGAGAAAGAATAATTTATTATATACAAAAGCAGAGGTATATGTACATTGAAAGTAAATATTAACCAATAAGAGAAGAGCGCGCTTCTAAAAATAGAACATGACATCATACACTCCATTACATCATACACTAAATAGTGAAACAGGAAGTGGATGAGTAATTGATGCGATGCGCGATTACAGATTGAATATGAAATCATAACACTTCCCCTTAATCGCGCATCCATATAGAACAGAAACATAGCAATTTATATAGTTTACATTTAGATAAGTTTTTCGTGAACAGATCAGCAATTTGATTTTCAGTACAAACATATTTAATACTAATGCAATGATTAATTAAAGTTTCTCTTATGAATTTGAGTTTCACATCTAAATGTTTTAATCTTCCACACACATTTTCATTAGTGACCCTTTTAATTGCAGATTGATTATCTTCATATACAGAAATACTATTTATACGAGAAATTTCATTTACAACACTTGTATAATATAAGAGATCTTGCAGTGATTTACTTAAAGCAATTGTTTCATCTTATGGGGAAGAAAGAGATATGCAGTTTTGCTTTTTACAATACCATAAAATAGGACAGTTACAAAACATAAGTACATAACCTGACAAAGATTTTCTATCAATAGTATCAGAAGCCCAATCAGCATCAACATATAAATCAATATTAAAATTAGGATTATGCAGCTTTTTATACACTAATTTGAAATTTTTAATACCTTTAAATACCTTAAGATCCTTTTGAGTCCAGTCCAGGCAGCAACAGTAAGTTTATTCTGAAGCTGGCTGAGACAGTTCACTGAAAATAAAATGTCTGGTCTTGTCGTTACAGCAAGGTATAGTAAAGAACCTATCAGTTCACGGAAAGATCCTTCAAACAGTTCACTATTAGCAAAATCTGCTGAAGTACATTTAGGTTCCAGTGGTGTAGAGCAGGGTTTACAGTCAGATATGTTGAAACGTTTTAACATTTTATCGATATATTCTTCTTGATCAAGTTTCAATTCTGTTGGCGTAAACACTAGTCTTGTTCCTAGAAATTCTGTAGCTGGTTCAGATTTAGACATCTCGAATTCATTTTGCAAAAGATTGATCACGGTTTTCACTTCATCTGGATCGGACCCAGCTATCAATAAATCATCGACATATAAACAAATGATTATCTTTCTACCTTTTTCTTTTCGAATGAAAATGCATGATCAAAAGTAGACTGCTTGAATTTCACTTTGTTCATAAACTGTTGGAATTTGTGAAACCACTGTCTTGGAGCTTGTTTGAGACCATAAAGACTCTTCTTCAGTTTGCACACTTTCCCTGTCCCATCATCATAGCCTTGTGGTTGACTCATGTACACGGCTTCAACCAAATCTCCATTCAAGAATGCTGTTTTCACATCCATGACGTAAGAATGCAAATTTTCTTGAAGGATGAAGACTAATACCAGTCTTAAAGATGGCATACTGATGACTGGAGAAAAGGTTCCTGTATAGTCAACTCCCTCTTTCTGCATAAAACCACGAGCCACTAGACGAGCCTTGTATTCTCCATCTCTTTTCCTTTTAAAAATCCATTTGCAAATAATTGGTTGTTTTTCTTTTTCAGGTAACTCGACCAAGTCCCAAACATTATTTTTCTCCATGGAAAGCATTTCTTCATCCATAGCATTCTTCCAATTAGATTGTTTTTCTTCTGGGAGAAATTTAATTTCATCATAAGTTAACTCTTCATTTGTTGCAGATAAAGCTTCATTAAATGGATATCTCACGGAAGGCTTTCTTTCTCTTTGAGATCTTCTGAATTCTGGATATTTATCATCTATTGCTCTTTCAGTTTCTTCTAGTTTGATATCCATTTCTTTTTCGTTTTCTTCCCCTAAATAAGAAGTGTCTTCTTGATTTTCAATATTCGGAGTCGCTGATAATTTATCAGAAATTATTTTCTTTTCAACAAAACGAACGTTTTTTTTGACACGGTAACTCTTCTTGTCACAGGATCCATGACTCTATATCCCATGCTTGAATATCCAATGAAAATCATCTTTTTCGATTTTGGGTCTAATTCTCTTCTTTGAGTATCTGCAACTTTGACATAGGCATCACATCCAAAAATTCGGATTTTACTTAAATCTGGCTTTGTAGAATATTTCAGTTCATAAGGAGTACAGTCGTTTATACTAGTGCATGGAATTCTGTTGTGCAAGAAAGCAGAAGTTTGAATTGCATATCCCCAACAACTTTTTGGTAATTTGGAATCGTACAATATAGCACGAACTTTACCAAAAAGAGTTCTGTTCATTCTTTCTGCAACCCCATTCAGCTGAGGAGTATATGGTGGACATGGGTCAATTTCAACACCTGCATTTCTTGCAACTTTTTGTAATTCCCCAGACACATACTCTTTAGCATTGTCACATCGAATTCTTTTGACACTATCATTTATTTTTAGAAATTTCTTGAATTCTACAGCAATATCACTTTTCTTTTTAACCAAGCGTACTTCACAAAAACGAGAATAATCATCAACAAAAGTAAGAACGTAGCGCTCACCTGATAATGTTGCTGGTTCAACAGGTCCACATAAATCTGAATGAATCATTCTCATAGGTGCACTTTCCCTTCTTCGGTTCCCTATTCCAATAGGTTGACTGCTTAGCGAGAACACAGTTTTCACAAAATGAATCACTTGTTGGTAATCCAAGTTTTCGCAATGCATGATTTCCCGAGTGTCCTAATCGGCGATGCCAAAGTTCAGCTTCTTCCGTTTCGGCCACAAATGTGTTCGAAACAGTTGGAATCAAGTCACTAACGTATTGTCCCTTGGAATTCAGCTCGCACAACACAAAAGTCGTGTTCTTTCCTTTGACAATGGCCTTATTGTCCTTGAAAAGTACAGAATACCCAGCTTTCTGTATTTGTTTGACTGAAATTAGGTTGCCATTAAGTTCAGGAATAAACAATACGTTTGTTAGGACAATTTCTTGTCCATTCTTTAACCTGCCACGTATTACACCTGTACCTGCAACTTCTAGTAGGCTTGATTTAGCTGCACAGGACACAGTTCCGGAAGATGGTTTTAATTCTTCAAACCATTCGCGTTGAGAACACATATGGGAAGTAGCTCCCGAATCCACAATGAATTTCTCAACGTCTCCTTCACCAACAACAAAGGAGACTGCCACTTCTTCCTTCTTCTTTAAATGGCGGTTTCTTACGAGTCAAGTTCACCAGTTTCGTTTCTTATGGCCGAGCTTGCCACAATGATGACCAGACCACAGATGTATCACAAAATCTTGCTTGCTATATGTCCTTTTATTGCACCTAGAGCAGGGTTCAGTTCGTTGATTTGTCGGAGGAAAAACAACATGTTGAGGATACTTCTCGGTGCTTTCATTTCAGACACCTACCGGTCTTTCAGCAACGCTTCGCATCGACGGTCTGCTAACAACAAATTGAGAGGAGCATGTTCTGAAGGTTGGTTTTCAAGCGCTTGAATTTCGTAGAGATCATATTCAGGGAGCAACGACATCAGGAGATATAAGTACTGATGAAATAATCCATGTCACTGATTTTCACACCGCACGGTCGATTTAACTGATCCACAAGTCCGTTAACTTGCTAAGAATGTTCTTGCATAGATACTTCCTTCTTCTTTTTTCTTATATAAGACATTTCTTAATAAAATTTGATTCCATCTCCATCCCTTAAGTAAGTGGATTTCAGTTTCTGAAAAAATGCTGGCGCAAGTATTTTCATCCGATATTAACAACGCAAAACTTTGTCGCTAATGCTTGATAACATCAAGGCATAGCAGCCTTCTTGCTTGCCGAGCTTCATTTTCTTTCGTTTCATCCAAGCTTCTTTGCCAAAACTTATCTGGTTTTCGCTACGAATCGATTCTTCTCATCCAAACGGCAAAATTCGCTTATCAAACTGATCTACAAAATATTTCAGTTCGGCCTCCATTTCTAAAATACTAGACCAAAGGGGAACCACGCTCTGCTGTTAACGTAAATTCACCAATGATGGACCAGAAGCAAGAGAAAGAATAATTTATTATATACAAAGCAGGGGTATGTGTACATTAGTAAACGTAACCAATGAAGCGAGCTTTTAAAATAGAACGTGACATCATACACTCCATTACATCATACACTAAATAGTGGAACAGGAGTGGATGATGGAGTAACTGAAAGCGATGCGCGATTACAGATTGAATATAAAAAATCATAACAATTCGGGGTAAAAGTCATTCAGTTTCATTTTTTTTAATTAGGAAAAAGACAAAGGCAGATTAATCCAGCCCCAAAAAGGAAGTCATGGGAAAGCAGATGAGCTTACATGGTTTGGCATCTGGCAGAGCCACTTTGACGTCAAGGGACAAAATAGATTCACCGGCAGCTGGCTTTTCACCCGAGGCGGCTAGAGGTGTTGAGAAAGATGAAAGAGCAAAGAAGGCCAAGAGATCTGCTGTAAAGAGCACTTATTATTTGAGGTTGCATCAACCCAACAACTCACACTCCAAAATCAGAATTTAAACAAAACAGAAGCCAAAGAATAACTTATGGAGTGCAAAAGGAAATGTACAGTAGAATATATAAGAAAAATAAAACGAAAGTAAATATAAAAATTAAATAAGTAAAAAATAATTTAATTTAAAAATAAAGTAAGTTTAATTGCGAAAATAATTCTTAATCGTTTTCATGAACAATATTCCTAATAGTATCGTCTGTTTTGTTGAGTTGTTGAAAGTTCATTTGCTGACAAGTCACCAATCCATATCAGCATCTTCTTTGTCCAGAATTTAAAATCGGCGCCTGAAAGGCACGAATGAACTCTTGACTCAACCCCGTTAGAGGTCAGAAATTCACGCTTTTCTTCCCACTTGGAAAAGAACGATCAATTTCGATCTTACTTATGAATGTTTGTTTTGGAGATTATATGAACTCTTTTGTTCTTCCTTTTTTCTCTTAATAAAGGTCCAATGTCGAAGACAGGTCAAGGAGACCAACATGGACGCTCAGAGGTTATTTTAACTCTGTGTCTATGGGTCAAAAAATTCAAGAGCCTAATAGATGTGGTCGTTGAGAGAAGTGATATGGCTAAGCGAGTTGTGCTCGGCAGAGGGATTTTGCTGTGTTGCCAAGATGATGGTGGCAGCTCTGTTGCATTTTACTTAAAGGAGTAAAGACAGTTTAAATGTGACTATTAACAAGTGCAAATAAATGTTTTACTGAATCTTCACTAATTCAACGAATACGAGAACTCAAGTGATATCTAGCAAACTTGAGCAATAGTAGTGAAATAATGCTCACTGTAGTGACATATTCAGACAGAGAATATTTCGGTAAAATCTGCATAAAATTCTGAAATCTCTTCCATAAGAATAACGAAGACCAATAGCTACTTCCTTGAGCACGAAATCAGGTTGGTTATACTTCTCGCGTCTCCCTTGAGTTGGGGAGGAAATAGATGATTGATACGTTGGGCTCAAGCTTCTTAAATTGTGAGTTACATAAAGAAATATTTTCGATCAAAAAAATTCGGACAGAAAGCTTCTTCTTCGCGATTTTTTGAACATTTGTAAAACAAAGCGTGTTAAGAATTTTATCTTGATGGACTTAAAATTATTTTATTTGTTAAATAACTATTTTTATGTTAACGGAAAAATTGAAAAAAAAATTTCCATCCGGAAGGAATTTGCGAGTGAAAAAAATTACAAAACCCTTGGCTTATACCATCGGTTTATAATCTCTACGTCCAGGTCGCAAGTTGCAAATGTTTTCTCTATATATCAAAGCACAACAAAGGACTCTTGTAAATTACCTTAAATTTCTCATTTTTTACAATTCAACTTTCGGGACATTGAACAGCTCAAATGAGCCAGTAATATCACATAGCTCAGTTTTCACCTGGAACATAGAACAATAATTGTGAGTCGGTTGCATTTAATTTTTTTGAACAGTCGCACAGCATCCTCATCTTTTCACAGTGGTTTCAAAGTAAATGATCAAGTAAGGAGCTCTTTTATTTATTAATTAATTTGAAGATATATAGATCACAAGTCGGCAAACCGTGGCTCTTTGGCTTGCTTGAGTGCCACTCTGCCACGTTGATTTCGATCGACTTTGTACAATTATTATAATATTTGGTTTTATTTAATGTTAGTAGCTAGTTAAACAAACTACTAAATGCATTACTCTTGAAAAAAGAATTTAGCTCTCAAAAAAATCTTAATTGTGTACTGCTGATCTTTTCATCTTTTTGACTGTGGTTTGAGCCACTGGCAGCTTAACATGGCAACAAGGTTGTTTCTCCTGAATGAACTGTACTCTGCATAAGAGTGATGAGATGGAGAATCACCTGAAAAAATCAGGGGTTAAGATCAGGGAGCTACGGCTAATTCTGAAATTATGCAAGACGTCTTCGCAGCTGACATGGTATTTCTGGATTTGTTCAAAATTACAAAATATTAATAACTTCGGATGGATAAAGGGAAAACGTGGTCATCATGGGGATGAAACAGCTGACAGTCTAACTTAACACTACCACAAGAATAAATTCAAGCCATTATTCGGTCTCACACCAATTATTTTAAAAGGGAACTGGGTGCAACTCTATATCATTTAATGGCGCAGTGAGTGGAATGGAAAGAAAAGATCTATCCCTTCCCCAAAATTCAGTCTACAATGAAATTCAATGAGCCTCATTATGACTTATAATTTCAGGACATGTTCTTGTACCTACATTTCAACAGCATGCAAGAGGAGAGTGCTATAGTGCTACACAGAAGTTAACCATCATGGCCCCATTCCTAATATCTTTAAAAAAAAAACGAAGACAAAATTGCTTCCTGGCTTGACAACCTCAAAGTTCCCCACTTTCGTAGTCATTCCCAGTGCGGGACTCGCGAGGTTGCCAGCTTGCCCGATGGCAAGTGGGCCCCATAAACAGATGGCAATTTGGGCCCCAGGAGGAGTGTGGGAGAGAAAAAGAACTTTCTCTCTATGGTAAACTTTTCACAAGCACATAGTAAAACGGCCCATGTTGCTGGCGTTTACCGTCGTTGAGGGTTTGCTGCCGTCGTAATTCGACCAAAGCCGAACAGGTAGTCAAAATTCAACTCAAGATTACATACATACGCAATTTACAACTGCCGTAGGAAATGTACTGGGGAATACTCTGTCCACTTCCTTTGAACTTCCACGTTTATAGTGTTTCTCCAGAATGTTACAGCCATCCTACAAACCCTCGGAGCATTGGGACAGGGTGCAAGTCGAGAATCGCAATACTCATTTAGATTTTTTTTGTTGGTTTCGGAAGCCGTCGGAGAGACGGAAGAAATTAATCACTTGTGCAGAAAAGGTACGTTTCTTGTGAGATGGCTTTAAAAGGTGCTTTTTTTCTTTCTTTTTCTGTAGTTTCATTTTACTGTCATAGATGCGACAAATGGGGAAATCGCCTATAGAAAAGGTTTTCTGCTTATCGAAAGCTGTGACCAGAGGGTGGGGTGGGTGGGAGAAATTGCGCGCCATTAAAGCCACTAAATGACATCTATGAAAAGGCGACACTCACGACTTTTCTTTATGCGTTTTTTGGGGGTAGTTTGCGTTTCGAAGAGAAAGGGCCTCCAGTCGTGGTGGTCTGTCTTTCATGGAAAATGGTGGTGAGGAAAAGTGTTATTTCTGTTTTGGTCGGGAAGGGATGGAGTTATACATGCTGCATCTTGCAAAAAAGAAAAAAAAGTGGGAGAGTAACTGAAACTATCATTTCTCTATTTTTACATTGCTTTGTAATAATAAACACTAGACCATTCGGCTTCAGACCAACTTGTCAATCTTATTAATTGTCTTAATTTAGTTATATTAACAAACTTTAAATTCGCCAACCATTTCATTTTTACGATTGGGATTGGAAAAGAATTAATTGCTATAAAGACCGAAAGAGTGGTTGTGCAAAGGAAAAAAAAAAAACAGGTAGATGGGAAATGTAGTAGCATTTGAGATAAATTTTGATGCAGTGTTTATTTGTGTCTAATGAAATTAATGGTATAGAGATCTTTACATTCAACTCTTAAAGTCTAAAACACGAGGAATTCAATAAAGATTTTAAAATTGCTTATATAATCTACAATTATTACGCATTATTAAACTTGATATAAAGTGGAAATTTAACATAATCATAACAAATAAATGAATACATAATCTCAGGAAGATTATCTTGCATTAGTGGAAAAGATGAGCTTAAGGTAATTGCTAAAAATTAAATTTATCAAAATAACATAGAAAATCTATCAAAAAACTAAATTTTTTTGATAACGAAAGAAAGAAAGAAAAAAAGACTGGACTAAAGAAAAAAAAAAAAAAAAAAACTGGCAGAAACAATGAAAATGGACTGTATTTTAATACAACAAAAAAGAGATTTTAGATTATAAAGTGTATTTTTGTGCAGCTTTGCTAGATCTTTATGAATTTGGCTCACATATATTCAAACAGATGAAGTGATTCTCAACTTTTTTAAAGTAAGAAGAGTAAATTAAAATTTTGGATTTACTTAAAATTAAGCAAGTTGTGGCGTTTTTTTTTTTTTCGTAATATTTTCAAAAAATACTATCTAACCAAATGATTTTTTTTAATTATTTATAATAATTCAAAATGTCTTTTAATAATGATAAGTTTAGTACAGGTCACTGAAACATACCAGTACAAATTACTAAGCTCTAAATCATCCACAAGTTTGTTTTTTTAAAGGTCCTACTTATTTCAACAGATGCCTTACTAATTTGCAGCATTTCTCTTTCATTCTTTGTCCTTCTAAAACCATATACGAAATATTTAACTTACACGGAATTTAAAATCAAATAACTTTAATCCCATAATTTTGTTATTTTAAACGTAGAAATCCTCTTATTTGTTAAAATTAGAGAGGTGTTAAAGGATTTATTTAAAGACGTGGAAAAGTAAATATAAGATTAAAAAAAATTAAATTAAATGTATAATTATTAAATATTAAAATTATATATATATGTGTGGGAAATTGATAATCATGATTTTTTGCTTTGGAGTTCTGTGTATGTTTTGAATCTTGATATTGTTCGAATCACTTTCTTTAGTTCCGGTTTCCGTTTTGTTTCCGGCTGGTTATGTTAGATCTCTCGTTTGGCATGTTTGTTAACAAAGAATATTTTTGATCGTTTCGCTGTAAAATCATGAAAATCGGCGACTTGTTGGCACCATGCCACAAAGCACTGTAATTCACTAAAAATAGCTATTATTCCCTTCACTTTGATCCACGTGTCTATGTTAAATCCTACCTGAAAATGCAGGGATTTTCTGTTCTCTTTTAACCCAAACCTTTCTGGAATGCAATATATCTCCTTAAAATGACTTAAATATTTGGATAATAAAGAAAAAATTAGTTAATAACTCGGCTCTTTAATGACTACAACCACAGAAAACATCATATATATATATATATATATATACAATCCGGACCTCTATTTGGCGAACCTCTATTTTTGCGGAATTTCTCTATTTTGCGAACTTTCTTGGGACCAAGAACATTTTTGCAATTTCTTCATGCAAATAACCTCAAATAGCAGAAGTGCATTCTCTATTTAACGAACTATGCTTGTGGAAGTCAATATTTTTCTCCTTTTTCTCAAAATATTTCTAAACATTTCGAACTTATTCTTTCTTTTAACACATTTTATGGTGATCAATGACCTTGAAGCTGGAAAATGTCAAAGCGAAAGTGCTTGAGCATCAAAGAAAAAAAATTTAATTCTTCATGAGGTGGATAAAGGTGTGAAAAAAAAAAGGATATTGCTTTAAAATTTGGTATTCCTCCAAACAGCTTATCAACCATAATGAAAAAATCGCGATAAGATACAAAATTATGATTCATCGAATTCTTGTTCAAAACATTTAAAAGCATGTGTCTATGAAGATGTGGATGAGGCAGTTTTGAAGTAGACAGTGTGAAAAATAAAAAAAATACGGCAATGAATTGCGATGAAGACGAAGATGATGAAGATGGAAATGATCATGATGCAGAAATCAAAAAGCCTTCGTATGATGAAATGCTAAAATTCATTAATTTTAATATAAAATGATTTTTTAATTGAAAATACAGTGTTTAGTTGTAGTTGTTTGGGAAATTTCAAGATTTTAGTTGTAGGAGCATGCGGTGATGTAGACGTCAAAACCTTATATAACCAATGTTCAAGAATTAACTTTCGTAACGGTATGCGTCAATTTCCACCCAAAAACTAGTTCTTGTATTGACTTGCAAAATCACTGCATGTCCGTAAGTGATGAAAGAATACAATTTATTTAAAAAACATCGGGAATTGAAAAAATATACTACATCAAGGCTTATTCCCATTATCATTTTGCTCGTTAACACTTAAGGATAGCTTAAGTGGAAACCAGCAAAATTATATTGGGGTCAGGAAAATTTTTACAGTGCCTCTTTCTTTCAGATATATCATAGTATTTGTGCACACAGTTGTTACAATACCTTTTTTTAGGTGGAATATGTTTCTGGTTGTTTATCTTTAATTGTTTCTAAGCGTTCCGAGAAAGTTTCCGTCGTTAAAATGAAGTCGCGAAATAGTTTTCTTGTCCCCTCCCTCAAAAAGAGTTTATTTGTGGAAATGTTTAAGAATCCTTAACGTAAAACATGCTTTAAGAAATGAAGCTTTTTTATTGAAATAGCATTGTGAACACACGCATTTACTGAAAATAGTACCCATGCGTTTCAGCGGATTCTCTTAAACATATTAAAAAGCAACAATGTGCTCTGGCTTTACTATTCCATTCTTAGTGCCCTTATACTTTTACGAAAAACGCAGGGCAACAGAAGCACACACAGTAACTAATTTTTTCACTGCAGTGTTTAAAATAATATATTCCTATAAAATTTCATTTTTCCTTAAACTGCAAATGTAAATCGACGTTTCATGTTTAAACACAATAAAGCACCCTTTACGTGGAATTGATAGTTTGAGGATGAGATAAACTTCTTATAAATTAAATTTCGAATACAGGTGTATATTATCTTACATTAACCCGTTAAAGGGTCAGTTTTTTTTCTAGTAATGGTTTATTTTTTTAAAGAATTCGATTGATAAAAATTTAGGACAAGAAATTGATTAAGATTATCAATTGATAATCGATTGACTAAGAAATTGATTAATTTGAAACTGTTGATAAAATTAATTACGTTGTCAAAGTGATTATCAATATTTGTTGTGGTTTCTGAAGTTATTAAGAAATGACAGAGATAGTAAAATAGCTTACCATGAACATTTAAAAATTGATTAATTTGGTGGTAAGTAGACCTAAGGTTAACAAAATAAATCAAACACCACGACTTCTTCACCCCTGCCGGGATTCGAACCCGGGACCTTTGGATTAGAAGTCCAACGCGCTATCCACTGCGCTACAGGGGCTACGAAGGAATCCGCAATACCTTTAAAGCAGATACTACACTGTGTCCGGGAATTGTTCGACACTTTTCAAAAATTAAGCTATTGGTTTTCATGGGCAAAAAAATTAGTAAACACAATGAACGTGTTAGTCTCTATATGTAAACATTTTAAACTTCTTACCGTCGTTGTAAGGATCCTTTTATCTCCTCGGAATGGCCAAGGTCATAGGATTGCCAAGAAGGGAGATGTCACGTGGTTTCCGAGAAGAGGAAACCGAGACAGGGACGTACAGACGGGGTAGACCCATAGACGTCTGAGGGCTCTGGTAGACCTCCCGCAGTGCGAAAGAGACGCAAATGACTTATCCGATAAATTTGCTTCGCAATTTCCCCTCGAATCGGACAAGAAATTTGCGTTCTCCAGTACATGGCGAACAACTGGGCAGTATTGTATGTTCTCGGATTCCGAAACTCTCCGTACTTTTGCGCATGCGCCAGGCGAGGTTATTTTCACCAAAATAAGGGAAAAGTGAAAAATGGAACGGAGATGTTTACATTTTACTTAGCATGGTTTATGGCTTCTGCGTCACTTTGACATTTATTGCTTCTACGACAAAAATCGCAAGTCTGCACCAGACCAATGAACTCTTCATTTTTATTCTATTTTGCACGCAATGTATTTAATCCAGTTATGTGTAAAAATGTAAATTTGTTTAGAATATAACAATAGTAACCCAGAAAAAGGTCCAACCTTCTTATCTTGACCGAAAAGCTGTCGCTAACACATCATGGTTAAGTGGGCAAATTAGTCAGTTGGGCATGAAAAAAGTATGTGTGTGGAGCCAGCCAGTCACACGTGGAACCCCAGCAAGTAAATGGACTTGGAATTGACAGCGGATTCGGCGGACAAGGGAATTTCAATGTCGTACCCGGTAGGATATGGAAGAAAGAAATTTGACTGTCGTTGCTTCAGCTCAATAAATGAGTCCAGCTCCAAAAACAATAGTTTATTTCGATAATTCAGAATCGAATTTATTTAACTTCATTTAAAAATTCGTTTGAAATTTTGAAATATTTAATTTTTTTGGAAATTTTAATGATTTTCAGGCTTGCTCTCAATTTTCTCATTGTGTATAGATTAATTTAAATTCCTACATGAAAAAAAAATCAAGAAATCTATTAAAAGACCTACTTTGCATCACATAGCGGAAGAAAAATGTGTTATTTTAAATGAATATAATTTTATCCATTTACAGTAACTATCTAAATAATTTTGTAAGATCAATTTGATATGTCAACAGTCAAAGTGATGTTTTTAAATTGAAATTGTAAGAGTTCCATTTAAATTTGACATAGAATAAACGGAATCCTTCATATTTTTTATTAAAAAAACTCTGAAATGTTTTTTTTAAAAAAATAGAAGTGTCGCAAAACAATGAAAAAAAATTAAAGTATCAAAATTACCTTTGGGTACTTAAGAGTCTACAGAAACAAAAAGGATATAACAGCTAAATTCGAATCCTTTCTCCTTTGTCCTAAAATTTTAGTTCCTATTTCATACAAGAACATTTTTAATTGGATTAAACCAAGAAGCTGAGACTTTTCGATTATATTTCTGTCCTTTTATGAGTTTAATTTCAGTGAAATTCACTGTTTCGTAAGAATGTAAAAACACATAAGTCAGAATTTCTTTGAACACATTACAACACAGTTTCTTAAAAAAATCATCATTTCCTGTCTGCTATTGCAGAATCATTTTAATCAGTTTTGTAATTTCCATTTAGAAAAATTTCATCTGTTTCCAATGAAAAAATAACTCATCGAATTTTCCATTATTATTCTAAGCAGAAATAAGTATTTAATATGCAACAATTTGATGAGAAAAAGTATACCAAACTCTTACGTAAACAAGCTAAATATTTTGGTACTCCGTAAACAATTTTTCTTAAAATTCATTTCTTTAGAACACAACATCGCACGCAAAGTGGGCATTAGTCTGTAAAAATGCGTATTCCTTTAAATGTAATTGTTCATAACACCCGAAAAGGGCTTTCCCTTCGTTGAAACTCTTTCAGTAATTACATAACTTTTCAAAGTAAATCATCGAAAGCGCTATTACGTTCTGTTTCCCCATAACAAGTACTTAAGTGCTTTTTTTAAAAAATTTCAAATGTTTTTGTCCTGAATAATTTTACTTGGATATATTTCGCTACATCCAATAGCGTTTATGGAAAAAAGAGCAATACTGCAAGAGATATTATTCAGGAGTTCGAATGCAACCCCCTCCCATTAGAAAAACTGACTTTAAGAAATAATTAAACCAAAATTCTGACATTTAATGTTATATGCTATATTTTCTGCATCTTAACGGTATTAATCATCTGACAAAGGCATTTTGTCGGAGATACCTAAAAACAATAGAAGAATGCTTTTGATCGTAGAATTAGCGAGATTTGTGCCATAGAAGAAATGTAACTATTTACCACATTGACTATTACAAAGTTATACCAATTTCCTTTCTGTGAGTAAAAATTTATAACGATGTCATTTTTATAACTGAAAAGGTCATACAGATTTCATGTTTTGCCTTTTCTTCTCCAAAAAGCGATACTAAGATGTAACCAATGCAGTGGCGTAGCGAGGGTAAGAAGCACCCGGGTCATAATATGATTTTTCGCCTCCCCCTTGTCATTATCAGTGGCTTGGAATGCATAAAAGGCGCCAGAACCATGGCATTTTTTCGCCCCATCATCGTACTTGACTTTAAAAAGTGACGTAAACGCTTTAAAGTTTTGTGAACACTACTAATGGCATAGCGAGGGTAAGTTGCGCTAGAATCATAATGTGATTTTTTTACCCTAGTCGTCATCAGTGGCCTAGCAATCGTAAATGATGCCCGGGGTTGGTTCATTTTCAAGCCCTGTCATCATATTTTACATCATATTCATATTAAATAGGAAGTGATTATTTGCAGGTACTGTACCTGCTAATAAAGCGTTATTTCCAGGTATAGTGTACCTACTCATTACTTGCAGGTTTTGTCAAATTCAATATGCTTCTGTAGAAGTTTTAAAATGTTTTTTTTTTTTGTACTTGAAACGTTCTTTCTTTGTTTATGAGATTATTAAAAGAAATATTAATGCTATTTGTGAGAATTTTCAGTTTCTCATAGGAGACATACGATGTTTTTGTTTCACATTTAATTTGGTCTTGAGAGCTGATTTCTAATACAATTGATTGAATTTAGTAGAGAAAATATATTTACTGATTTTTTTTCACTCATAAAATTTAACCTCATGGCAAATTATCAATAAAAACGAAATTTCCGATCCTAATGAGCTTTTAAACGAAATTTTAAACTCCCCTTTGCAGTTGACGGAAACCCCAAAGTCAATAGTCTGAATCTACTATAATCCATTTACAAAATGCAAATTTACATTGAAGAAAATGCAGAATTAACCGTCGTTAAAAATTTTAACAAATGGTGAAAAGCTAAAGAAAGAAACTAAACGACCCTGTACCCCTGTACATTACATCTCAGTGGCTTGGTCGTAAAGTACTTGCTTACAAACTGAAAGGTCATAGGGTCGAATCTTTTTTCGTACTCACAAACGTAAACAAATTTGTTTAAGAATTTGAAATTTCCTTATTCATTTTTAAAAGAGATGTCTACAAATTCAATTTTTTATTTGATTTAATCTTTGTTTTCTAAACCTTGTTATTTTTCGAGCATATTTTAAATAATTATATTCCTACTCCCTTTCCACTACTCAATAGGGTGGGCCGAAAAACACTTTTTTTCGAAATCGCTATTCTAATAGTGAGGAAAGGGTTCTCTCTGGACTCAATAAACACGGTGCAAAATATTTTTTTTTGATTGGATAATATCTTCTGCCCCCGCATCGCACTTGGATTTTGGAAATTTTGGTAAAAATTGGCAATTTTTACTCGGCGTAGGAAATGTAATTATTTTTCAATATTGCTATTCTAATATTGCGGAATAGTGCCCACTGGGTTTAATAAGAAAGGTGTAAAATATTTTTTCGATCGAATAATATCTTCTATTCCCGCATCGCAATTGAAATTTTGCAATTTCTGAAGAAAAGTGAACTTTTTTTGTCTTTTCGTACAGGAAGTGAAAGGAGAGGAGGGGGGGGGTCACATTCCACCGCACTTGTTCGCAGTGTTCTGAGAATTTCATTCTCTGTATTTTCGTGTCTTGTGGTGCTACTGAGTCATTTAATGGGTTTATCTGTGTGCACGTGCGCCTGGGAAAAGAACTCGTCGTGCCTTTTGCTACTACAGTTCGCGCTACGAAATCGGAATTGAGTGAGGTTTTTTTTTTTTTTTTTTTTCAATTAGGTTCTTCGTTCTCTTGGTTTGATTAATTTGTTAATAGACATGACATCAAAAATCAATAAACGGGACACATTTAAATGTCCAATATTTGGAAGCCCCGAAGATATCTCTCAAATAAATCTTCCTACAAACGAAGATATGCTGCGTTGCTGCTTCTTTGAAGGATTAAATCTTGCACCCAAAACTGGGAACAAAGAAACCAGTTTCTCGAAAATTGTGGAAAATGTTGCATCTAAAATTGAGTCTGTATGGGCAGAAGCAAAATCACTGCCATTCCCATTGTGACTCATTCTCGAGTACTGCAAATGATCCAACCTACCGTGGAAAATATACGAATTTTAAGAAGTCTTACAAAAGAGATAATACCAGTTAGGCTTTCGAAACAAAGATCAAAGCATTTCGACAAGAAGCATGCACACAGTTATTTGGCATTGCGGTCGGCAAATATATTACTTTTGAAGATAGCACATGCGAACGTACTAAAAAATTAACTCGAAATGAGCATAATTTCCTGAAAGATCAACAAACAACGAGACTTTTTACATCGGCTCGCTTGACATTAATGAAACAAAACGACTTCAGAATATTGCTGATAGAGAGGCTCACAATTTGTATTTAAATCATACACAAACAACGCCTAACCCAGGGTATGTAGATTATGAAGATGAAGAAACGGATTGTTCTTCAGATATATCTGAAGTAGATTTAATCTGGACACTTACAAACCATCGACATCGAACCGTTTATTCTTTCTTACTGATCCTAAGTACAAACAATTAACTCCCTTTGTAGCTAAATCATCACAAATGCTACTTGGCCTCCCTTCAACTGCTGTGGTTGGCAACAAGTTTGGAGTCTCGGACCGCGATATGGCTGCAATTGCTTCAGGTGTTCTTCACGATGTCAGTCTCATAACTAGCAACAACTCAGATTTGGTGGTTGACAATAACAAGCTGCGAAGGGAAAAGGCTTACAGTTTCCAGCTTTAAGCGAAGCTCAGGCATTACCGTTAAAGGGGCTGTATTTCGATGGATACTAAAAGATACACGAGAAAAACAAAAGAGGAAAATTTATCTCTTATGGAAGAACCGGGTTTACGTTACATTACTCATTTGAGCCCATCATTTGGCACCGTAAAACAGATTTCCGCGACTATTAACGGATCTTTTGAAGGGATCACACGAGATCTTTCTCAGCTTCTGGCAATTGGCTGTGACGGCACATCTGTTAATACCGGATGGAAATCCCGTGTAATGCGGTTCAATTTCTATTATTTCTCTACCAATCCTCCATAATATATCCACTGCTGTATTTAGTTCCATTGTGCGTGATAAGAAAAATCCAGAATGGGACTTGTTTACTTCCCAGGTCACACACAGGCAGCGGAACGGTGTGTCAAGTTAGTGACAGACGAATCCGCTAAGGTTTATGGGTTTCAAAACAGAGACGGATTCATTAGATCCACATTCTTTTCCCGATCATTTATGCCTGAATTCGAACATAAGGCTGATTTCAAGCCTCTTCCTGCTGATTAAGTGCAAGTAAACTTTTGGTATTGGCATGTCATAACATTCTATGGTTACAATATTCTTAACAAATATTATATTAATATATTGTGACTCTGCAATTATTTAATAATTTTCAACAATATAATCAATTGTACAATACAGCAATAAACAGTGTTTGCACGAAATCTATTTTTCATGTTTGATTTATTTCTATAACACATAAAAAAGTGCACTTTTCTTCAAAAATTGTAAAATTTCAATTGCGATGCGGGAACAGAAGATATTATTCGATCAAAAAAGTATTTTGCACCTTTCTTATTAAACCCAGAGGGCACTATTCCGCACTGTTAGAATAGCAATATTGAAAAATAAATATATTTCCTACGCCGAGTAAAAATTGCCATTTTTTACCCAAAATCCAAGTGCGATGCGGGGTTAGAAGATATTATCCAATCAAAAAAATATTTTACACCGTGTTTATTGAACATAGAGAGAACCTTTTCCGCACTATTAGAATAGCGATTTCGAAAAAAAAGTTTTTTCTGCCCACCCTACTACTCAATGCTTGCACGTGATTTAAATTTAAAAATGTATGAATATTTGCTTCGAGTTCTCTTCAGTTACTCCTATAGAAGAAAAATAATTTGAACAGAATGCGCACTGCCTAATAAATAACGTTTTATCCAACGATACAGTACCTTCTAATCCTATAATCCAAAAATAGGTAGAATTCGATAATAAACACCATCTCTCTACTTCAGTTTTTAACAATGGATTAAAAACAAACTATTAAATATTTATAGAAATGAAGAAAAGGTTTGAATGTAAGTCCAGCAATGAGAAATAATGTCTAGAATTATATTTAAACATCTTTTTTAAATTATTAAGATTAGAGAAAAAATTCACGACCACTCATTATTTATTCAAAACAGTAAATAACATTTTATCCGCAGATATTTTAATCGCTGAAACTAATTCCACTTGACCTGCTATAACTAAGTGTCTATGTCCATGAGTCAAGAACTCGAAAAGAAAGCCAAAAGCACGCAGTGTTCCTCAGGCGGTCACCCTCCCAAGTACTGACCGCGGCCGGTACTACTTAATTAGAGTGATCGGACAAGAACCGGACGTTGGCGCATTGTACTTGCAAATAACATTTTATTCGCAGTTACAGTACCTGCAAATAACGCTATCTTTAAAAATAATATAAACTCAGTAATGTTTTGACTCCATGGTGCCCCCTTAAATCTGCGCCCCCCGTGACATCAATACTCCAATGAAACAGTGCGTAGCAAACAGAATAATAGGCCTAGACGGAGAAACTGCGGCCGATGCCACAAGAAGCATATTAAAACCCACTAGCCCGTTGAAATCGCTGGATGCGCAGAAAATAGACGAATTTGCAACTCGCGAGTGTGGCAGGTTATTATCTGATGAAGTATTAAACAAGCAGAATTTGGTATCGGTTTAATCTGTCATAGTTCTAGTTAACTCTGAAGAACTGGACTGAGAATGTGTTTCAAAGTTCGTTTACTTTCCTTCATGAAAAGCAACTTTATCTGAATAGCTGATTTATAGAATTCATCCTCTTCAGATCCAAAGGTGTAATTTTCGACTACTTTTCACAAAAATCGAGATTAATGCACTTAATAGGATTATATAAGACTAAATATAATTAATTTATTAATTAAATAAAAATTAATACAATTAATTAATATAACTAACAATTATAATTAATTATAGATAATTAATAGACGACAGCATGGGACAATCCAAAGCATTGGACAGCGGGATTTAGGGACTTTGAATGGAAAGCAACTTTTTTGGCAAATAAAACACAAATGTCCATTAAAATGAGCACGGGGTCTCAAGAGGTTATAGAATGAAAAAAAATACGTTCTGTCAGTTTCAGAATTCCGCGCCTATCACTTCTGAATGAATTTACTCCTCAGGAGCTGATATGCAGTGAGTAGTAAGAAGATGACTTTCCCGGAGTTCTTTGTGATAAGCGCTTTTAGCTATTCTTTTCGATGTTGACGATGATCCATTTTCTTTTGGAATCGCATTATTTCGTTTTAATGCGGAACTTGTGAAATGTTTCTACACTTTGCCTGGCAAAAAATAAACAGCTCCTCCTCCACCTTTCATCTGGTCCCCGTTTTGATGAAATTGAAGCTAAAAAGCCGAGTGTTTCCATATTTGAATATAGACAGTAGTTTTGATGAAGTAGAATAGGTGAATGGGCATAAGAAATAGAGCAGGCGTAATGATTCTGAAAAAAGCACGGAATAAATTATTTGTTCTAATTTGAAGATTGAAAACGAAATTGATCAAGGAACCATGAAAAACAAGCTAAGCATAAGAGATTTCAATGATATGAGACACTACAGTATTTTTTTTCTGGTGAACAAACTGGTCGTTAAAGACGGCTACTTACATTATAAAAAAAATAATCAAATACTGCTAAAACATATAAAAGTTTCTTTTGAACTGATAAAGACGATTCACTGCAGAGCTAAATTTAAAAATGCTTTAATTATATTCCAGTGAATTTTCTTTGAAATTTTACCTAGAAATATTTTTTTCTTCTGGAAAAAAAATATATTTCCTCTTCCCAGATAGCAAAGAAGGTTGCGGAAAGGTTGCCATTTCACTTTCCACAGGCTTTCCGCTGAAACATTTCCGCGCCAACCGTTTCGGAAACCCTTGTCGCAAGGTTTACGTAGGAAAGCTTTTCATGAACTACCTCACCGACAAGGTTTGTATGACAAGTCCGCGAAAGCATTTCCGAGGAAACCGGTCCGGAAACCATCCCGCAAGATTGACGTAGGAAAGCTTTTCATGAACCACCTGTCCGACAAGGTTTGAAAGGCAAGACGCTTGATGACGTAGACTACACGCATGCGCCCTCTGTGACTCCAGCATACTCGTCTATCGACTGCGACTCCATTTGTTTACTCGTGCGTTTGGAGGTAAGAGATTTTTATAAAACTTAAACAAAAAAATCAGTAGATATTTATTTTCAATTTCCACTTTATTTTGCTTAAGTAATATGATTGTTATCCCTATAATAATATACAATATTTACGAAAGTAATTACTCTTTAAATTTACGTGTTTCTTTTATACTTTAGACAAAACAAGTTGATAATTCGTTCTATGTTTGCGATTATGTTATTTCGAAATGGCTCCATAGAGATGATATACTGCCATATCGTTCCTACTGGTTTTAGTTCGATACATGTTATGCATTATCCCAACAATTTTTTTTTAAATTTTATTTTGTATTTTTCTTATGAACTAAACTGTTCTAAAATCATATGGGAATTTCACAGTGAATGACTGTTTGAAGCATATTAAATCATACTGATACTATTCTTTAGCAAATTATATTGGCTTTCTGCTAGTTTTTGAAGAATATTTTAGATTTAGAGTTATGATGTAAAATGAAAACAAACAAAACTAAATCAGTTACTTTTCATTTTAGAAACAAAACTAAATCAGATGCTTTTATTTTAGAAACAAAGCTAAATTAGTTGATTTTATTTCATCCAGATATTCTTAAATTTATGTAATGGCTAAAAACACAATAATGAAGTTATGTGACCAAAACTGGAACATGTAGTGTTCCACTTTTGGCCACCTGCATGGCCAAAACGGGTACATATAGTAAATTTAAAGTTCCAGTTTTGGCCACCACCCATTTAATCATAAAAATAATTAATTTTGATATGAAATCAGAATAAAAAGGAAGCTTACCTCATAAACCCTAAGGGTAATCAGTATTAGATTAATCATTTAATTCTGAGAGCTTCATGATGAAAAACTACAAATACTTGTTCCTTAACAAAAACCTTAACAGTTGTGAGTATACAATACATGATCTTGTATTTAATTTTTTTACAAGTCACATGTTTAAGAAAAATGAACCAATCAGATTGAAAATAGTAAAATAAGGATTGTTTAAAGTATTGGCATGCTTTTTATTAATTAATTTGAAATTACTGGTTAATTATTGAAAAAACAGATCCAATGTGGCCAAAACTGGAACATCTACCCTATACCTGTATAGTCATGTTACATTGTTAATCTTGCTCTTTTTACTTGAAATCTAGAAGAGTTTTGTAATTTATCTAGCAATCAAACAGATTTTTCAAAACTGTTAAATAAGAAGAAATTAATATTTTGGTCAGTAAGTTTTGGTAATGCTGTTTTTTACTTTTGCTTCCCTCGAAAAAGAATCCTGGTTACAGCCTTGAATCATATACTATATTCAGTAATAAACGTGTTAAAGTCATTGCCGACAGATCAATTTGAACTTTCCTGTTCTTAATAATATATAACGTTGTACAGAATATTTGCTAATTTTTAAAAAAATGTGAATAAAAATAAGCTTTGTTGATATTTCAGTTGAAGTTTATTGTGTCGATCACATATTTAATAGCTTAAAATTTTTTAAAAAGCACTATAAAGAATCATTAACTTACTAATTTTGTTTCTTCAAGGGTAATTAAAATTAGTCATTAAAAATTAGTATTTTCATTATTTAAGGTTAAAGCCTCTTCTATCTAAGAGTATCTTACTGACCTTATTATATATTAAGAAAATAATGAAAGAATAAAATTATTCCAAACAGCAAATATAAATTAAACAAGATATTGAAATATTATTTAAAATAATTCAATATATAAGTAAATATAAAGTATATATTCAAATGTACAAAGTTTTTTGCCTTATATTTTTCTAACATACCTTTAATAAATGTTTAAAAAAAATTTAAAAATCAATACGAAAAATAAAAAACCCAAGAAAAACCATAAAGCTTAACATGAATAATAAAGGAGGTTGGACTAGATAATTTTTATCCCAATAATTTAATATCATACTGTTTATAAACTTTTAATTAAGAAATATGGTCAATTTATAGGAAAGTATATTTTTGCTGTCTTAATTTATTTTTAAAATTATGTTGAAATAGCATCTTTAAAAAAAGCATTTTATGATATGACACTTATATTTTATTTTCCATGAACTAGTTAATGATTTTTATTTAATATTATTTTTATTTTATTTCTGTAATGTTGCTGGTTTAAAATACATTATTTAAAATTAATATTTTCCTCCTGTAAAACAGCATTTAAACTTAACGATTGTTAGTTGATAATATTTGCTTGCATAATAGCCATCTTTGGTAGTTTTTTACACACGTTCCTTTAAATATTTCCCATTTTTCTGTTTCGTGTGCATTTCCTCATTTTTCACTTTTCAGTAATCAAATGGTTGTTATTCATTACTCTGTTTAATATTTGCCAACCCTGATTTCTCTGTTTCAGTTAAATTTATGAAGGTCAATAGGATGGATCAACAGGTCAAAAGAAACTTCCATTTAAAAAAAACAGAGGCCTACAAATTAATCTTAGGTGAGTTTCTCTGTTTATGTTTCAATTTTTTATGTTGTCAGTTGTAATAATATTTTCAACCAATTTAAGAATTTCATTTGGTTTAATGACCTTAGTTTTTGAGAAAAATCAATCAGTATTAATATTTATTTCCTTTTTTATTCACTTAAAAATTTCTTCACTTTTTTTAAACTAGGTTTTTGTCAGGAATAAATTTAAAATTTTTGTTTTAAATTAATGGTTAGAGATCTTACATTACAAATTTAAATTGAACCTATTAATAATTTTAGCTTAATTAAATTTAAAATTGTGTGAAATGTAACAAACTACAGATCATGAATGTTATACCATGTTTGATTACCCAAAAGTATGGCTTTTATTTAACTGTGCATTTTTTGTTAAAAATATTAGTAAAATAACTGTGCATGGTTGTTTCTTTAACAAAAATTGGAAAATAACAACTTTCGAAAAGAACCGTTAAAGAACAATTCAAATTGTTTAAAAGGGAACAAGAGCAGATATTAAGTGTTCACAGAAAAGAACAAATTTTCCCATCTCTACTTTATGATGTGTAATACATGTCTTTTTTTTTTTCTCTCAGAAATTTGCTTCCAAAATTTTAAGGATGCAAAACTTAACATTGTAAGTGAAGTAATGAGTCAAAATTTCGAAAGAGCTAGAGGTAAACATTAATAACACTATTTACAGTCAAACTTGGATAATTCGAAGTTGAAGGGACCAGAGAAAAAGTTCGATATATCCAAAAATTCGAATTACAAACAGAAGAGATAAATAAAAAAGATTAACTCCATGATCAAAAATTTAACACATAAACTTTATCTAAGAATACTGCTACATTTTTAAAAATCAAATTGAACATTTTTTTACTAGCTTAATTATTCATCACTTTAAAAAAAAAAGGCAGATATTTTTAATTGCTTCTGTGAATGCAATCTGAAAATGCAGACAGGTTTTGGATGATCAATCAATAGTGAATGGAGTAGGGAGGGGAGAGGGTAGCATTAGAGGGACGACAGAAAAATCCTCGGAAATCAAAGCATAGTGACATTCCAACCCTCGCTTTTCTTTTCCTTAGAAAGACCGTTAAAATAAATAATGCACCTTAACTGAGAAAAGTCTCAAGAACAATTTTTACCGTAATATTTTAAGGGCAATCGCACGAAAAATTCGAATTATCCACGATTTTTTAACATTATTTTAATACAAAATTCTAGGGACCGAGCAAAAATTTCGAATTAAACAAGTTCGAATTATCCAGAATTTCGAATTAAACAAGTTCGAATTATCCAGAATTGACTGTACTTCCATGAGATTCCATTCCTTACATTTCTCACTCCCTTTACCCTTATGTGGTGATATGTGACATTTTTAATTATGTCATTTTGTGCGTAGATTTAAGAGATTGAAAATAAATTTGTTACTGAATAACCAGAAAATGGTAATATTTCCTGTTTAAAAGATATTACATTCTGTTGAAAAGTGACATGATCAACAAAATATTTTGTGAGAGCATAATTCACAATTACTAACTGATTTGCTATCTAAACTTCGATAGTTTTTAAAGGATTGGCAAATTCAGTTAAAAACCTAAATATTTTAGCCCTTATACCATATTTTTAAAACTATTCATTTCTTTTTTGCAGAAAGAAAAGATCAGAGACAAGAGCAAGGAAAAATTGGACTGAAATGTTGCCTGAATTGTAAATGATGTAAAATAAATTAATATTAAATGTTTATTGTGTGACTATTTATTGTTAATTGGACTGAAATGTTGTCTCAATTGTAACTGATGTAAAATAAATTAATATTAAATGTTTTTTGTGTAACTATTTATTGTTCACTGTGCTTTGAAATTATAAAAAATTTGGTAAGTGTAAATAACATGCAGGCTGAATATATTATGGGATGACACAATAGCTGGTGATAAAGCTGTGTAAATTTTTTTGCTGTGTAAAAACTAGACGCATTTGATGAAAAACAATATGGAAGGAAAAATTGAAATGTAAGGGGTGGGCACATGAAGCCTGCAGAGAAGCATAATCAAAATTTTAATTTATGATTTCTGCTCTTAAAATTTGCATACATCTGATCAATTAACTTAATTTACAGATAAAACAGGGTTCCTGCAAACTTCCAAAAAATATTTATTTTATTCTTCAAAATATAGTTCTTTTACATTAGAGAATATTTATTTTTGAAACTAAAGGACTAATTTATCAATAAAATAGAAATTTAAACAATTTTGGAACCTGGTTTGATCCACCTTTCTCCTATATGAGATCTGTGCTAATAGTTGAAAATCAAAGTTCTAATAAAATTTCCTCAATTTTTCTCTAAATTATTAAATGATTTTGATGTATTTTAATTATAAATTTGCAGAACTATCTCATTAACTTGTCTGAAAATTAATTATAAAAATATTTAAAAATTTCATTAGTGAATTCTAAAATTTTTTCAAAACCTCGTGAAAGAAATTCTAGATTGATCTAAAAAAATTTTAAGATATAGACATTTTCTTAATTTTTTTATTAAGTATTTGGTTTTTGAATATTATAAAATTTTAAGTAATTGAATATTATAAAAACTACGACAATTTTAAAGTAAATTCAGCAATGCTTTTGTGAATCGAAAAGACTGAAACAAACATAAAGGCTGAAAAAAATGTTTAAAGGAATACAAAACAAACTATAAAAGCCTTAAAAAAGGTAAAAGAAAAAATGAAAAAGTCTAAAACAAACATATAAAAGTCAAAAAAAAAGGTAAAAGACAAACTTAGAAAAAAGGTCTAAATCAACCTTTTAGAAAGGCTTAGGAAACAAAGCATGAGGAAAACCTGAGACAAGGTTAGAAAAGATCTAAAACAAGCGTGAAGAAAAAGGTAAAATACAAACAGGAAAGGATCTAAAACAAGCGTGAAAGAAGGTAAAGACGAGCTTAGGAAGGTTTAAAACAAATGATGAAAAGATTAAAGACAAGCTTAGGAAAAGGTCTAAAACAACCTTTTGAAGGCTTAGAACAAACAGGAAAGCCACAAACAAGCTTGTAATAAAAGCTTGGAAATCTTAGTACTTATAGACAACCTTGTTTCTTGTTATTCTTCTTCTTTCGTTACCTTGCCGAAAAGGTTCAACCCTTGTCACGGAACAACGATAAGCCTTTACCTTACCGACGACAAGGTTTCCAAAACAACACAGACAAGCTTTCTTTGCTATCTGGGTGGGTTGTTTTCACATCCTCGGAAACGCTCAAATATGAGTGAGAACTTGCCGGATAAATAAATAGGTTCTATCTTCCCTGGAAGTACAATAATGGGTAGTGTGCCTGGTTAACAGACTGGATCGCCGAGGACGGAATATACCACCTGTTGGAGAGGTTTGTACATGAGTCGAGCCTTAATAGGTGCTATTTTGTGCAAATCACAGTACCCGTATTACCCACTTTCTGCGGCGACCGGACATTCGTACACCCGGATGCTTCGGCAGGGAAGGTGTATGCTTTATAGTTATAATTTTTTTCAATAAAAGATGTAATTACTGATCATTTGATCACGATAGCAGATCATTCTAATATGTTTTATATTTTCTGTATGAGAGTAGCAAAGCGCAAGTAATTAAATGTAGTGATTAAAAATATTGCATAATATTTTCCAGTAAACGTGAATGGTACGCTAGAATTCCAGTTGGGCGATTTTTGGACTCCAAGGGGAGCGACAGAAAATTCTCTCTTTCGATCTTTAGTACGAAAAATCGCTCTTTGAAACACTTTATCGCCACCAAACCAGTTCCCACTTCCCTGTCCGTCAAGAAAAGCAGATCATGAAATCGAATTCTCCTTCCTAGTTCGATCCTTTACAGAGTGTTTTTCTAGTACTGTTTTACTCACACAAGGCGGTGTCTGAGAAATCATTGGTTAATATCATCACATGACCTTGTATCTCTGTTTCTCCCCGACAAGATCAGCCGACATTTATTTTATTTTTTAGCTCGCGTACTTCGTACCTGTAACAGAAGAATCATTTTGGAGAAAAAAGATTATATAAATCCTTTTTTAATTAACAACATCGATCCGGAAGGTGGATGGAAACATTATGACAGGTAAGTAACATTTTAAAATTCTAAAATTACACTTCAAATTACATAGATCAGATATTTTTTCATATGACACCGCTTCACGCCAAATCCTTTATCGACTGTGTGCAAGGTGTAGTAGCTTAACTTCGCAATACTCTTTGTGAATTCGTCATTATTTTAATATTTTCTGTGGAAGTGTATATATAATGAGTCTGATTTTCTAATGGCAATAACCCCGTTACGCGATTTTTTTTTTTTTTTTGCATCGATCGTGTTTTAAACTGTATTAATTAAACAGTAAAATAAATCAATACTGTTTATTAATTTTCATTATTTAATATTTTAACGGACATTGTTTTTTTAATAATTATAAAAGTATCTGCAGTTTTATAAATATTTTTTTTTGATTTATGTGTTTATTTTGCTTGGATAAAATGTACTCATCGATTAACTTCCATTAATATTTGAACATCTTGGGGAATTTTAATTTGCCTGTCCACAAAGTGCTTGTGTTTTGGGAGGCTATTTTTTTAATGGAAGTTTAGTTAATAAATTACTCTCTATTGCATTATAATATAATTAAAATTACATTTGTGCACATTCTGCAAAAAGCTTTAATTGTCAACCATTCCATTTACAAGACATATGATCAGCAGGCATATAACATATCCCTGACATATGTTATGCTTGGCAGATACCATTGAAAATTCCCGAGACATTAAAAAAAATAATAAGAGTAAATAATAAGACATCTTCATCCTGAATACATTGTTTTGACAGCACTTTATTTTTTGAAAAATTATTTATCAATTAAAGATTATCCACATTAGAAGTTAAGGAAAATTTAAAAAAAATGAAAGTAATTTCATCCCCTGTCATAGTAATCCACACTTATTTTATTTTTAATTTAATGTATATGTAAATTTGGTTTCAGCTGTGAATGCATGGTGATGATCCCGAAAGGTCAGCAGAGCTATTTCAGGTCATGAGCTTGTACACCCTAAAGGAAATGCAAAATCAATGAGATCCTTTATGAAAAGCCGCAGGTGAGACCCTGTTTACCAGTGATGCTGCAATTTATGCATGTTTTTAAATGTGTTTTTGAAGAGTGCAACTTTGGGAGAAAAAGATTGCAAATTTAATTTGCCTGTCACAAAATGCTTGTGTTTGTCAGACTAGTATGAAAAATTTAATTATCTAACTTATATCTAATACATATAATATAACTAACATTATATCCATGCACATTCTGCAAAACTTTTAATTAATGACCTAATTCCCTTCTGAACATATCCTTGACATATATTATACTTGGGCTAAAATTTTCAAATTCCTGAGACGTAAAAATAATAGAGATATCTTCATCTTAAATCTACATTGTTTATGCCACTTTATTTTTCCGAAAATTATTTATCATTGTAGATTATCATTAGAAAGTTCAGGAAGAAATTTTAAAATAAAAATTATCTTTATCCAATATATTAATCACACTTATTATTTTTTATCACTTATTATATTTTTTATATATACATTTTTTAGAATATTGTGAAATTTCTTAATCAATCTGGATTTCTTATAGATTTACTTTTCCATTAAGATTATTAAGGGTACCAAAAGTTTATCTCTTATTGATGTACCAGTTACCTAACTGATCAGGTCATTTATAAGCATAAAACTAGTTATTATTAATTGTGCATTGGGATGGAGTGTTTTTTTAGTTTTTTTAATTTTTCCACTATTGGAATAATATTGGGGGGGGGGAATAGATTATTTGGGTACAATTGGCTTTCCATTTCTCTTGCATCTTCATTCTTCATACTTCCCTATAAGAATGTACTCTAGATGTTGAACTCAGTGCTGTAGGGTAAATATCTTTATATATTTTAAGAAATTTGATTTTTTTTATTGATTTTAGGCTATGCTATTTAATCGACACTGACATTTATAAAATGCGTGGATGACTTGTTTCAAATGCCAAAAAGTTGTTACAGATAGATTCTCTGAAGAAGTAGATAGTAAGACTGAATAAATAAAATTGATTTTTTTCATTGTAGATTAGTAATGAATTTGCTTTAGAAAGTTATATAATGCATAACTTCTTTTCTAAATATGATTGTTTTTTCATAGAAATATAACTGTGTTTATGTGAACTAATTAAAAAAGAAATATAACTGTGTTTATGTGAACTAATTAAAAATTATCATATGTTTAGGAAAATCCATCCATTTAATATAGCTGCAAATGCTTTGCAACTTATTCTAAAAAAATTGCACAATTTTTTATGAATATTTTTATTTCTCTCATTCATAAAGAGTTAACTTTTGCTTTAGTTTAAAATTTTGCGAGCCATTGCTTGGTTACTAACTAAAGATTCTTACTGTAACTTTTATATAACAGGTATCTAAGGTTAACAGAGGTCCTATGATATACTTCAAAACAAAAAGCTAAATATTGTTTAAAAATTTGCAAATATGTTTTTCGAAACAAATGGATGTGTGTCTCATCTTAAAAATGACAACAATCAATAGAATGGTGTGGGGAGTATGTGTCAAGACCTAATTCCATAATTTCTTCAAACAGTTTATTCAAAACCTTTTTTACTGTTCTGTATGTGAGAATAATTAAACTACTAGTTTGTAAAAGACATTTACAGCAAATTTGTAACTTTAAATGTTTATTTGGAAACAAAAACTAATTGTTAAAAAATTCTGTTTGAACAATGTCCTTCACTATGTTGCAGAAATTTTTCTTTAATTAAATAATTTATTTAGCAGGTTTCAGGAAATCAGTGGTTCAAATTCCCCTCTTATGCCCTATTCAGATACATTGGGCTAAACATTTTTCAGTCATTATTGTTTAAAATGAATTATTTTAAAAGCTATGGTTAAATTATGCATTTAACTTTTTTCTGTGGAATAAAAAAAAATTCTTAACTATTTAAAAGGAATATTTTCAATATTTTTTCTAATTCAAATTCTTTTTTCGATTTATAGGTGAATGGTTGCTTAGAAGAAGAAGCAGTAGTCTTGTAAACCCAGCCTTGTATTTTGTCACTGGAGAAAAGTTCTAAAGTAGCCATTTTATAATTTTGGGACAAAAATCCAGTTGAAGTTGGACAATGTGCACAAAAGACATTTGACGTAGTGACAGTAGTATATTAAACACTTAAAATATATTCTTAACTTCATGGATACTGCTATATATAAATTAAGCAGCACTGCTAAGAGTTCTGTCGAAAATATAGATGCCATTCTTTGCTGGACAGTGTTGTAAATTCTCTTTTCATTATGTGTATCCATTATGTAATCAAGGAAAACTACATAAATAACCAATTTTAGTTAGAATTTTACCAAAATGTAATCACAGTTGTTTTATATAGAAAAATGGATTTGTTTTGGGAAAGGTCCAAGATGAACATCTGCCATCTAGGCAAATATTATGAATCAGTTTTTTATGTGTGCAATGTATTTAAATAAATTTGACCAAAATATCTAGCTATTGGTCAAAAAATAAAGAGCTATGTTTGATTGTTAGTTTAGTGTGTAGTATTTTTGTTTGGATTTTATCAAAATACCACCCCACTCACACACAGCAATTGGTAGAAAATTGTAAGTTTTTCATTTTTTTGAAAGTAGTTTTCTAATGATTTGTGCAATTGAGTATAAATGTAGTTAAAAATTCAGACTGTTAATTTTAGGTATAAAATTTGCAGATAAATATGTGTGTAATATTTTTATGAATGTCAAAAATTTTGCTTGGGGTGTGTAATCGAGTGTTTTTCATAACATCTTTTTTTTACTTATTTATGTTTTACCTGTATTTAAAACTGCCTTTACACCAATAACATTTATACACTCTAGTTGGTTACATTTTACTTCCATGTAAATATAGTATAATAATTTTAAATTTAATTGTAACACATTTATATTCTTTCTTTTCAAATTTATTTTAAGCTTTTAATCCATGTGCAGTTCTGATTATCTTTATTAGGTACATATTACAATAAGTTTTTATTCTGTAATTTATCATCAGTTCGATTCTATTTCATTAAGCATTTTTCATCTTCGTTATTATTGTAGGAAGTGTAATACTTGGGTCTACTACAGTGAATTTATGTAAAAATGTATTTTTATGTTGTAATAAAAGTATAAAAATACTGTGCTGCTGTTATTTGTTACTTGAGTTATTATCTATAAATTAATATCTTATGTAATAATAAATGGAATAAAAAAAAACTTATATTCATTTATAAAAGCATAAGTTTTTGATTAGAGCAATTAATTTCTTATGATTTGTTAAAGAATAAAGATTTGAAGTAATATTTTGGCAGTTTCTTTTGTTTAGATCTTTGCAAAAATATATATTATTAGGTATGTATAATTATACTATTTTTATATTTATGTTCCAATATGTTATTCTGGTACTCATGCAAAGAGCACTAATTAGTTATTGAAGTTTTGAGCAAAGATCATAATAACCTTTACTGTTAATATAATTTAACTTGTGTTGCAAAGAGTAGTTTTAATGTTTCTTAGAATTCTTATGCAGTTTTAGAAACAAAGTATTTTGTTAAAATTTCCAATATTCTTTTGCATATAAGAAATGTAACATACCGTTTTATTAGATTTTTTAGGATATTCATTCCATTTTTTAAAAATTAAATTTCATATTTTTTCTTCATTTTAAATAACTGGTAAAAGTGTTTTTAATAATGTATATCGTACACATACAGTGATTCTGAGTAGGGAGAAAGCCAGGAAACTAATATAATTAGTAGCCTTAAATCAGGGAAATGTTGTAAGTTTAGTCAGGGAAATTTTTTTCAGTTTCTGTAGCCATCCTCCTGTATTATATTTTTTAAGCTGACTCAGTCTGTCAAGACTTTACTACACGGTGCAATCTCAAAAGCCTTATAATTAATATTTTCTAAAAATTATAATTCGTAAAAAAATGAGTAAAATTCATGCAAATAACGTGTGTTGTGTGCTTTAGATGTTGTTAAAGGATAAATGGAAAATAAACTTGCAATATTAGAGAATATGGTGAAAAATATGTATTTAGAGAAATGCGGATTTAGAGAATACAGTTAAATCTTCAAAAAGAAAAAAAAAACAGATATTGGTCAAGTTTAATGATTTTGTGAAAATTGCTAAATAACTGCAAATTGAATTGAAGACAAAATGCAAATTCTTAAAAAATCTACAGGATATTTAAAGAAAAAATAAAGATTTTTTTTCATATTTTATTAAATTAAATTGAAGAAAAAATGCAGTTTTTTCTGTATTCAAAAAATCTGCACAATATTTAGAGGAAAATATAATAAGAAATTTTTTTGTGCAGATTACATTGAAGAAAAAATGCCGATTTTTTGCTGTCATGCAAAAAATCTGCAGAATATATAGAGAAAAATTTTATGCCGATTAAATTGATGAAAAAATACACAGATTTCTTCTGTCTTCAAAAAATCTGAAGAATATTTAAAAGAAAAATATAAGAAGAGAAAATTTTCTGCAGATTAAATTGAAGAAAAACTGCAGGGTTTTTTTTTGTCTTCAAAAAATCTGCAGAAATCTTTTAAGAAAACTTTAAAAAAAATTTCTGCAGTTTTTTTTTTAGCTGGGTTATTAAAAAATTATTTATTATAAACCGTGCTATATGGTTTACAATTGTTTCCATTATAGAAATCTGTTGTACTGTACAGAATAATGCTGGTATTAAAAGAAGCCCCCCCCCCCCTCCAAATTGTTTGTTACTAGCTTTTAAAATAGCAGAAGTGATGAAACTAAGGTAAAAGACCGTTTTTGTTTAGTAAAAATCTTTACAAGGATAAAATAATAAGCAGCATTTTATTACCTCAAGGGGGATATTTATTCATGATGCTCTTTCTAAGGTACAAAGTCACTGGTCTCGTTATTGCTCAAAAAAATGTTTTCTTTTAAATGTTCAGAAAAGGTTAATAATTAATCAATATTAAAAGCATTTTTAAAAAAGCGATCAGTTTACAAACTTATCCAAAAGAAGCGAAATTAATAAAACCATTTCCAGAAAAAGAGCGTTTTTCTTTTAAACGCTCTGAATGAAGTTACAAATCAATCAAAAAGGATCGAAATGAGTAATGAAAACATTTCCAAAAAAGAGCGTTCTTTCATAAACGCTCCCTTTAACATTAAAAATTAATCAACAAAGAGCGAAATCATTGCTTAAAATGTTGCTCAAAAAGGAGCATTTCTTTTAACACGCTCCTTTTATTATTAAAAACTGATGGAAAAGGAGCGAAATCGTTCAATACAAAAAGGAGCGAAATTCGCTCCGAATATTTCGCTCCGCGGAAGGATTGTAAAACGCTCCGAAAGGACGATGCACTTTCAAGTACGGAAAGGAGCGAAAATTCGCTCCATTGGAGCGAATTTCGCTCGTTTGGTTTAAGCGTGTATTATGCGCTATAAAATCTTTGTAATTATATTCCATTTTTTGCACAGTTTCGTAGTGCAGTGAAGAAAATCTAGAATAAATTTAAGAGAAGTATTTTTTCCCGTTAACAGATTTTTCTCCAAAATTGGATAGAATTCTACAATTTTCTTGTTAGGACGACATGCCTAGTTTCATCTGCCTAGCTTGTTGCGCTTTTTGAGTAGTCATGTTCGCATACATAGAATTAGACGGATAAAAATGTTGTTTTGGAATTCCAGAACTCGAAATTTATCAAAATATCCAAAAGTAATTCTTTAACCATTACACTAGTTTCACTATACTTGTTTTCAGGATTGTGTGTTTTTTTTAACAACAACTTATACAGGAGCTAAAAGGGAAAATACGCACATTTGCTTCTGAAATTGCGTTATACTGAAAAAAAAAATACTAAATACGTTATAGATGATAAGTAAAAGATTACAACTACTTTAAGACAAAAATAAAGCCTCGTTTGAAATGTACTAAACTATTATTTATTAATTTACATTTAAACCGTTACAGAGAAATACTTGTGCGAATATCTTATATCTTACTATAATTAACTAAAAGCAGTTTTATGTCATCTTTCAATATCCTAAGATTAAAAGTCTTTTCTTCAAATTGTAAGTAGCCGTTTAGACACAAGGGCATACAGAACGCCGCCCCATACCCCCGTGCCTGATGACACAACGGCAACTAGCACACACAAAGGCATACACACGGACGTATTTATTCAGTACAACTGGTTTAAAATAGTAAATTACACTAATGATTATAGTTATGATAACTTGATTAAATGGCGATTAAAAAACAGCGAAAAGCCATTCTAATTAATTTTGAGACTTAGAAATGCGTTTCAACCTAACTTAGTTTTAATTCATAAATTAAATTCTCTGCATAACTTCGATTTAAATTTTGTTAGAAGGTCATTTCTAGCGACTTCAAGCTAGCGGGTTTCGATGCATTATCCTACTAAAATAATTAAACCTATATTATAACAGCAAAAATTTAGAATAAATTATTGTTATTTCGACAAGTAAGAAAAATAAACCGTTTGTAAATATTTTTTTCGCCGACAATTTTTTCACTTGTACTTTTCCCCTCCTTCCAACGTGTGTGCAAAAGAACAAATTGAGGAGGAAAAAAAAAATCTTTTTTTTTCTCCCGTCCCTGCATGCACGCTTGAGTTTGCTGTTAATGAAGTTCTTATTTCGTGGAACTGCAAGAGCGAATAATAATAATAAAAAAAATCTCCCTGACCATCAGCCAAATATGTTTTGTGTAAATAACACCATTTTTCCAGGATATAGAACATAAAAAGCGGCCCCACACCCACACTTTGCTGAAATTGCAGCATTCTGAGCTTCTTTTTTTTTTCTTTCATCCGAACCAATGATGCCAGCAAAAAAGTTATAAAATTCATTTTAACGTTTCATTCGGTGCAGCTATAATTACATTTTTTCTTAAAGATAAATGAAATGGGCGAATAAAGAATTATTTATGTTTTTTTATCACATTGCTTAGACATGGTAGGGAATGCTAATTTTTTTGTGCTTATCTTTTGCCTTTCCTTTTTGTGAGAATAAATAGCAATTTTACGGGGAAAAAAGAATAATACTCACGTGAATGAAACTGACGAAATTAAAAGAGGTGGAAAACATTAAAAAATATATAATCAAATCGGAATTCATAAAAAATGAATACCAAAAAATGAAAGACATTTTGAAAAATATATTGTTACATTTATTTGAAAAGCCCGCAGCTAAAGTAAAGTCAAATGATAAGGAAATATTATTATTATATTGGCCCGATGTTCGCTATGTGTAAAAACAATTGTAAGTATTTTGATATCTAATTAATTTAGTTGGCGTGGACTACATTTTCGGTGTGTTTCCAACCGGTTTTCAACCAAACTATTGCATTTTCGTATTCTTAACTTAGAAAATTTGACCTGGCCTGACAGTTCACTGAGTTGTAACTCTTTGATCCTTCCTTTTCCGATCCTTTTGTTGAGTTCTACAGTTACTGTCTCTGTTGTGCAGTTGTGTTAATTTTAAGTATTCTGTAAATGCTTAGGTTGGTTTTCAAGTGGTAAAATGTTGTGAAGTGTATGCCCACACTTTGTTGTGAAAAAATTTTATGAAATACGTTTTCCTGTTTTCCTACCTTTGTATTCCAGTTTCTAGTCTGGCAAGGGCAGAAGTATTTCTGTGCGACATAATTTTTTTAGTATATATATATATATATATTGGCTATTTTTAATAAATTACGTAAGTGTTTTAGGGAAAAAGTCTAGCGCCGAAGAGACGCGTCATGATTTTCGGTGGGCACGTGAAAGCGATTAAAATATTCTTTTAGTAATAAATATGCCAAAACGAGAGATTTAATATACCTCCAGAGCGGGAAATAGAACGAAACTGGAGTTTAAGAAAAGTGATTTTGGAATACATTAAGACTTTAAAATATATAATATTAGAATTTGAAATAAAATTAAGTGATATTATTACATATATGTATATATATGTAACATCTTTACTAAAGGTGAAATGTAGAATGTCTGAGTCAAGGAGAAGAAGTCAGTTGAGTCAATCTTCTTTTATCCAATCATTGAGGATATTTCTTCATGGGTAAAGGATTCAGTTCTTACGTGGCTCCATGACCAGAATAGAAGAGGTAGCGCGCGAGGCGGCGCGCTGTTGTTATTCGTTTACATGTTGGAGTGAAAAAGGGCGGATAGGAATGCTCAGAACGCTTAAGTACCCAGAGAAGGGAATTTTCCCGGAACGACTCGTGACTCGAAAAGAAAGTTGTAGTGCGTTTATTACGATGAAAGTAGAAGTAATATAAATGAGGTGTGGTTAAAAGATTATTTAAGAAAGTTAAAAAATTAAAATATCACATATATATAGTCGAACCTCGATTAACAGAAGTGGTCGGGACCAGACCTCCGTCAGTAAATCGAAAATTCCGGATAAAAGAGAGCACATAAAAATGGCCTTCAGGAGACCGCAAAAATTTTAACACTGGATTTTAAACATGTACAAAATAACTAAATGTGATGTTTTTAATTATATTACTATAATTATAAACAATGAATTTGTTCAATAGATGTCACACAAGTCAGAAAATGCAATGCAAATGTTTATATGACATGCGATACATACTTTATGTTGGCTTAAACGGAAGTTTTCTCTGCCGGAAGCATGACTAACGTCGTTCAGCCGCTTTTCGTTTAGTGGGCTCCATGGCCTAAATGAATGTTCTACACTTTGGTAAAGCCAAAGCTTCTGAGTGGGGCAGAAAGTAGCCAATAGAAAGGCAGATGGTCGTGGAGACGAATGGAATTTCCGGCAAAGGGGACAATAGAATGGAATTTCCGACAGGAGGGGAGAAAGAGATAAGATGTCGGCAGTAGGAATATCTGCCGCCAAAGGTGACCTTGAAGTGATATTGCTTATTTACCAAAAAAAAAAAAACTTAAGGAAACCGACTTCGATTAAACGAGGTTCCGGTTAAAAGAGCTTCGGATAATCGAGGTTCTATACTGTATATATATATATATAGAGAGAGAGAGATTCCCAAGATCGATTGGCATCTGATTGTTGGAATTCCAATTCTTGGTTGTCTTTTTCATAGTAGTAATAGTATATAATCTAACTATTTTTTGTATTTCATTTGTATGATTATTGATAAGGTAACATTATTTTAAATTTAATTCTTAGATTAATATGTGTATATATTGAAAATGTGACATGTGTTTTGATTGTTTGAAAAATTTAACTATATTAAATTTAAAATATATATATGTATATGTACTGTATTTTATTTCCTTGTATTTTGGACTGGAAATCCTGTACAGGTATGATCTCTCTCTCTCTGATCCCACTGATTTTTCCAGTGATTTTTTTCTTTTGAACACTTGGCTTTAATTTGAAATTTTCTGTACACTCTATTCAGAAATTTTAGATTAGTAATACATATCAATTTTTAATTTTCAGGAAACTGTCTAAGTACATTTTCATGTAGTAAAATAGTCTCAGAGATTAGTTTGAGATTGGCCTGTGTTCAGATAGTTAAAAATATTGTGAATGTTGAAGAAAAATTAATTTCTACAATTATACATATTAAAAAAGAATTTTTTTTAAATGTGCCATAGTTAATTTTTGCTGATTTTTAGTTACTATATCAGTCATATATATTGTTTAATTAATATAATATGTGCCCTTGTACTGTGTGTGTGTTTATTTTATTTTCAAATTATTCGGTAGTAGTTTGTCATGCTTGAGGTTATGTCAATATGTTAATTATGCAAAAAAAAAAATGACTTTCTAATGTCATGCTAATATGTATCTCTTATTATTGTCTTGATCAAATTATTTTGAAATTGTTTGTGTAAAGTAATTAATGAACATTTAAACATATGTTGAATGATTATATTGTCATAAATAATGCTTTCCACTCCAACAAAATTTTACTTGTTTTCTATCAAGATGGTATCAAAAAATTTATTGTGAAGGTGTTGCATCTGATTATTTTATATGCTGTGCTTTATAATTTCAAGTTTGTTGTTATTTTCTCTTCAGTGATAGAAATTACGTTATTTTTATTATGTTACAGCAAACGGAATTGTTTACAAACAGATGTTTGCATTGTTGCATTTAGACAATAGACTTTTTCTATGTACTTGTATTTACAAATAATTAGTTCTTTGATTTTTCATTTAATATTTCATTTCCGTTGCGTATTTAATATTATTTACGTATTATTCTGATTTTCATGCATTTATTTCATCTTTTATAATCTATATCTGTTATTAATAATATGTTTTGTGCTATATTGTGTTTGAAACAGATGACAACGCCTTTTCTTATATGTATATTTCTGCAAACACTATTTCATTTCATGTGCTCCAGCTCTGAAGAAACTACCTTGTTTTGGCATTAGTAATTGTGATTAATGTTCAGTGGTAGATTTCGCCCATCAATTGTTTTCTGTGACTTTAATATTTAATACTTTTCTTTAACCTTTTGGTTAAAGAAAAGAGAGTAGGGCCTCCGGGCTTTCCACGGCAAGCAACGACAGGATGGACACACTCCCTGCAAAATACATCTCATGATCGACTACTAAGTTGATTTCGATGGTAAATAATGCTAGATATGCGCCTACAGTGAAGTTTGAAGTGTGAGCCATTTTAAAAACATAAAAGTATTTAACACGTGATGAGTGCCCACAGGTGGTTAGAATTTTTAACAAGTCGAAACAACTTAGGATTTTCCGATGATGATCAATTTAGATCATGTGAGAGAATCTTCTCTTGAAGGGTTATTTTTATGAAATTTTATATTGCATGAAGTGAGAATATATTGAAATTCATTTACTGTATAAGGTATGTTGTTCCTTTCTTCAATTGACTTGAATCTGAGAGCTAATTCTAGAGAGTTGTTGTATTAATTATTATTTGATCTATTTAGTGCCATTTAGAAATGAGGAATTATTTTGATTTGAACTATTATAACGATGTGCTGTTTTGATATTCTGTTCCTTTTGCTAATGTGATTTATTTTAACCAAGAAAATCTCTTTAGTATAATACAATTTGATGTTGCTAAAATGTGTTGTTTGATGTGATCTCATAAATTTCCAGCTGGGTGCATTCTTGAAATGAGTAAGGAATAATATTGTGTCTGTTTTGATACATAAATTTCATTTATAGTATTCGAATAATATAATAAAATTAGCTACTTAAACATTTCTTGATCTTGTGTTATCTCATGTCAGCTTGAAACTCACGAGGTCAGGAGGTAAGGCCTGATTTTATTTGGGTTATTGCCTACACACAACGCGCTAGTTTAAAAAATTTATTATTATTTATTGACTTTAGGATAAGGCATTCGTAAGTAAAAATCTAAATTAAGATAATATAAAATTCTATACGACATTAGTTTTTCTTGAATATCTCGAAAAATATTCAGTTTTCACACTAGATGTGAATTAACAAACTAAAGAGCGTAAACTTCCCTACACATGCATGCTTTTATTTTTCTTCTAGCTTTAAAAGTTTCGCAGATAATGGCTCTCAAAAATGGGAGATGTCCAATAATTTACGACCCCCTACCCTAGACCACCGTAACAGCGCGTTACCTATCTGAAAAAAAAAAACTTTTTAAAATGCGCTCTTATTAAAAAAAAAAAAAACAGTAGTTGTAACATTATAAGGTTTTTTTTATATTAATTTTTGAAATGGGTCCAATAATTTATGACCACCCTCTACTCTAGAAATTGGGTGAATTCATTCTTATTGCAATTATTCTTTAAACAGGCCGAAAGTATTGTTCAAATTGGAAAAATAAATAAAATAACTATAAAGCAACACGAGTACGTGTATGACAAGCCCCGGATAAATAAGCGAGTTCTCGCTTCCTTAGTGGATTTAGTAATGGTGTGAGTTGCCTCCACTCCGATGACGAGACATACCTCCTGCGGGAGTAATTGGGCCGAAGCCGGCGAGATGGCCATTATAGGACTCCACCCTCAGTTTCTGGTTTTAACGTTGTAACCACTATCTTTCAATTGCCCCTCGAATGCTACGGTAGGGCGAGACTTGATCGACTAATGGTTACTCAATACTGCCTATTTTACGTTCAGCTTCGAAATATAGTGCAGAAAATCGAATATGTATTTAGACCTTTACCCTTTGACAGACAAGGTATAAAGATTTATACAGATCAACAATTTTGGTGTAAAGATAGTCTGTAAAACTTCATCCATCTGGCTTGTTTCATTTTCCCATGTTTGTATTCTCAGACGGACAGATGGACATAATTCGATTTTTTTTTTTTTTTTCGTACTCTGGGAGGTCTAATAATGGATATACATCAAAATATGGAGATCGAATTTTAGTATCTTATCTTTATATGCTTCGTATATGAAAAAGTAAACATGTGCAATTGTTTTAGATTTATACGATTTATATTCCAAACGAAAAATGTGTTGTTTTAAGAAAACCTTTTTCATATTTACTCTTAAGAATTCTGAATCATTAAAAGGAAGAAGAGAGAAAATTAAAGTGGAATTTTCTTAACTAGCATCATTCTGTGTATTCCGTTCATGCAGGCATAAAGGCTTTTCCGTTGGTGGCATATTGATTAGTTAACTAATAAAAAAATAATTTTATAAATAATGTAAGCAAACGTTATTATAAACTCAAGAGACACCAATAGAATTTATATTGTACATACTTTAATAATGCTAACAAAGATTTAATAAATTATTTTATTTTAAAGAAAAACGAAATTAAATAGATTTTTTTAAAAAATAAGGATTAATAAAAACAAAATTCGAATGCAATAATTTCAAGGTGCAAATAATAACAAATAAATAAAAAGATAAACATTAACATAAGCAGCAAAAGAATTCTTACTACTTTATTACCAACAAACTTTAGGATGTGCAGTGGATTTCAAAAATTGAATTGGCGTGGTTCAATTTACGTATATCATGTTGCTACTTTTTCCAACTAGTTGAACTATTTGTAAAAAGAACATGAAACTTCAAAGTGATTCCGAGATGCAATATATACCTCGTATTTTGTGAGTAAGGGAGAAAAATATCGACTTCATTTCAAAGAAGAAAGAGAAAGAATTTTAGAAAACTGAGTTATTTTTAAAGTTAAATGCAAGGCAAATTATTCTTTTTTATTTCCGATGTCCGTTGCAGAAGACTTTTCTGCTTGCTTGTTTGTTTTCTAAAATTAAGCTTACGGATTTTTCGCTTTTTCTTTTTCTTAACACCAAGCAAAAATTTAATGGTCATTTCAGGCATGGCGCCATCTAGTAACACATAATTAAACTACTTCTTTCTCTACAAGATTCAAAATACATCCCTGCATATTATTAAAGACTGAAGACGACAGGATGCTTTATACTTAATATATATATATATAATTACTCAAATTTTTCTCAAAGCCAATACTAAGTATTGATTCGTTTAAATGATAGTGTCATTTAGTATGGTTGAAAATACATACAGAATGAGGAAACGAACTTTAAATAATTACTTCAGGCTTTTCTTTCTTTTTTTTTGTAATAACCTTCTACAACTTTTTTCATTCATTCTCAAGGGAATTAACAATAATGAGTTTTCTGACAAATTATGTGTTTTATAACAGCTAAAAATATGAAATTGATATCAAATTGGCAATCGATGAAAAATAAATTGTATTGTATAAAATTTAAAAAAATATTTTTCTATTGATGTCAAATCACTTACCATTTCAACTATAAGCATGCACTTTTTATTTGAAACATTATACTTTTAAAAATCTAATATTGATTTTCTAAAATTCTTATTCATTTATATATTCATATTTTGTCCATCAATAAATTCATAACTTGTTATATAACGATATCTTCGCTCGTGATTAGGTCACCAAAAATGTAAAATGCAAACTTCCCCAGGTGAGGATCGAACTCACAACCTCGGCATTACTCGCAAGTACTGCATTATAAGTACCGCGCGCTAACCAGTTGCGCCACTGGGGACACACTGACCGAAGATTTATTAACGAAGACACGTACGAACGTTTGACGTCATGAATGACGAAAATTATTTTAAATGTTTTAAATTAACGACGAGAAATGCTGGTAAAACAGAGTTATCATCAATATAGAATCAATTAGGATGAAAGAAAAAAATATTTTTAAAAATATGTGATATGTCTAAAATAAGTATCATCTAGTGGATGCTATGACTTTTTTAGAGGAAGGAAGCTTTAATAAATCAAGCATTTTTAAAAAGTTTGTGTTGTAGGATTTAATAGAATTATTAAAAAAAAATTTTTAAGGAAAAAATTGAATGAAGATAAACAATAAATTGAAGAAAGAAGGAAGGAAAAGAGAAGAACAAAATAAAATTTTAAATAGTTCATAAATGAAATAATTAAAACACTTTGAGTTTAGTAGAGTTTGTTTATAATTTAACTGATCAGCGGTTCTCTTCATCATGATATAAATCGAACCGTGTCATATCAATCAGCGGCTTGGTGTGCAAAGATGGCGGCGAATGGAAGGGGGGGGGGGGGCGGCCCCCCGGGGCGGGGCGGGCGGTGCCCAGCGGAAATACAAAAAATACCGACTCTAATGATGAACTTTGCCGACTTTAAAAAACGACTATTTTTTTATACTGTCCAATATGCATAGTTCGAACTGTGATGTATAAGATTATTTTAGATTATGAGGATATTAAATATCTAGGAATCACCAAGGACAAAAGATTTACTTACAGATATCACAATGAAAATATGAAGCGAAAAAAGTAGCTCTCAAATCAGAAGAATCGGCAAATGGATTCATTAAAAGGAAATACTTTGTATATTCGAGAAAATATGAGTATTTGTAGTAAATTTTTAACTTCGCGCGTACGGAACATAGCATACTTCTTCTTCCATAATTTTGAAACCATATATATAGGGCAGCATAGATAATTCTAACTGAATACTGTCAAAATTTAGAAAGTTATCGGCATTGCAGCGAGCGGAATTTCAGTTTCACTCTAGAGAAACTAACGATGAGGGGTTTCCACACACTTTCTTAAACTTGAAAATCCGATGCATCGAATCTGAAATTTCTAAATATTTAATACCCATGCATACTTATAAGTTAAAGTTTAAACAATATTATTTGTGAAATATCCCTCAACATTTTGCTTCTCTTGGAGAACAGCTTTAATTCCGCTCGCTGCAATGCCGATATTTTTCTGACTTTTAAAGATATTCAACTGGAATTTTAATATAAGTTGCCTTATATACCTTGTTTTGAAATTATGACAGAAAAATTATACAGATACTCATATTTCCTTGAATATTCAAAGTATTTACTTTGAATTTTTATATAATGCTTCCATGGCATACTGTCACATGTTCTGTAAGTTTCGTGTAATTTTGTTAAGAATTCTGCATGCTATAAGCAGGAAACATGCAGAAAAATTTGGGCTATTTTAAGAATACCGTTATATCTTTCCGAAAATACGTGTTATTTTTACAAAAGTGTTTGTAAGTATTGCGCACAGTAAACTAAACCATGGATGAAATTTGAAAATCATTTTCAGGTTTCTGTGAAATAGGGAGAGTCCAAATCACTTTCATCCTCCTTACTTTCTGGTCGGTCGCCTAAATGTCCTCGTCCCATGATTCTCCATAACCAATTGCGAACCATTGTATTCATATTAACTCCAAATTTTTCGCCTCTGAAGAAATATGCTTAACTTTTGGACACCGGTGTATAAATAATATACATGTATATTACTATGCAGGGTGATTCAAAAGGTCGTGGCCAAACTTTAAGGCTAAGTCAGGCATATGATAAGTATCCAAAATCACATAGGAACATGTGTTCGCAAACGCCATCTGGAGGCAGCGGATGGCAATTAACATAAAACAGCGCTGTCCAAAATGCCGATATCTTTCTGAATATTAGCAGTATTCAACTGGATATTTTATATAAGTTGCCCTATATATCTGGCTTTGAAGTCGTGAAAGAAAAATGACGCTACCTTCCGCTGCAGATACAAAGGTAGTTTGCGCACCACTGATGTAGCTAGTTGGGGTGCTGATTCGTCGTGTCCGCATACACACGGACGGACAGATAGATATAGGTTAGACGAATTTCATTTAAAATTTGCTTAAAATCTAAAATTTTAGTGTTCTGACTGCATACCAAATTTCATCCGTCCAGCTCGTCGCGCTTATGGCATTTAGAGACAGATATGCATAATTCCAAAAAAAAAAAAAAAATCCGGCTCAAGAAGGTTTCACACTCGAAAATTAATCGAAATATCGTCATCGAATGTTTTGTTTTTCGTTTCTTTTATTTTTCACAATAACAATCCTAAGCACACTGTTCTCTTTATTTGCCTCTGATGACTCTATAACAGTCTAGAAGTTCTAAAATTCCCCACCTCAGTAACCAGCTTTAAACATGATTGACAATATTTGGAGATGATGGGATGTTTGAATATGTGAACACGACATTAAAAAAATCAATTAAAATCAGTGATGACAGAAGAAAGGAGTGAAATTGAAACAAAAATTACAAAGAAACTAGTGAATTCTATACTAAGACTTTTAAAAAATGTTGGAATGATCAAGAATATTTTATTAAGTGCTAAATTACGAAAATATTATAATATACAGTGTGTCTCAAAAAAGTGGAACAAGCGTTTATTTCCTTAAAAATTGATCCTAGACATATATTTCCAATCACAAAGCTTCATCAAATAAGGTAGGAATTTGTGTAAAAAAACTTTGGCTTCAGTGGAAATTAAATATAAAAAGTTAAGAAAATTAAATTTTTATACGTTCCCCGTAGAGCAAAAGTGTCGAGGAGTGAAATGTTTCTCTTACACTCATCTACGTATAAACTAAGTTTCACTTTTCTATCTGCGAAGCTTACAGAGATATGTTAATTTTTAAATTTCAAGGGTCAGATCACAAATTTATATGGAGATGTTTATTGCAGAAATGCAAATTCATTCATCATAGAAAAACATCGAAATGCAAATATTTCTCAAGTAGTATATCAGCCAATCATCACGGATTGAAAAAAAATTGCCAATTGTGCATACTGTTACTCAATTTCGTTGGCAGATACTTGCAACAATCGACTTAAAGAACAATGGAAGGAAAACTGGAGAAAATAAAAATTTAAGGTGTAACAGGAACATAGCCTAATATTGAACAAGAATACTGAATTATTTGCTCTTAGCGTTGTGCGTATTATTAAGCTTAACATAAAAGCTGTGGCGACTCGTCCTTTAGGTCTGCAGAGCTGCAGAACTCACTAAAATTATTTTTAAAATTCGTATTTTCGTTTTTATTCTTATTTGCTTATTTCTATGAAGTTGAATATAAAAGTTACGAAAATTAAATTTTTATACGGCCCCCGTAGAGAAAAAAATGTCAACTAGTAAAATGTTTTTCTTACATTCAACTATTCACATAAAAAGCTGCATGCTTCCATCTGCAAAACTTACAGAGATATAAGAAAACAAAATCATTGACTTAGATGACTTTCTATACCTCCCACTCCTTCTTCATCCAGTCTTTCGATGTACATTTTAGGGATAATATACACATTTTTTAAAAACATATTTAAAGGGCGGAATCAGGAAATAACAATGTATTTGCTAACTCTTGTTAAATCTAAAAAATAGTCAAATATAATACATTAATTGAATTACTTACAAAAATAGTTCAGCTTGTGAACCTTCAAAAAATATTCACTGTGACATCTCAGCAATGAGGCTTATCTTCCCAGAAACAAGCAGTGCTATAAAAACATTACTAAAATACAACTGAAATAGAATTTTTCAAAAATAGCGTTATCTTCAAATAGTTCAAACTGTAGCTGTAATTATCTCAATTGTATTTTAGAAATTTACGGTCATTTTTTTTTTTTGGTGAGAGATTTTTAACAACAGAAATCGAATTAGTATAGGCAATTTAGACCGAAATTTTCTCGAGACGGAAATAATTATTAGGAAGCTAATTCCTTCTGAAATAGGTACTTTAGGTTCCCTTATACTTCCCCAAAAAAATCCCAATAAATCTTGCTTGGGCAACACCCTTAACTTTTGAGTAAACATCCGCTATCTTAGATATCTCCCAAAACGCCATAACTCAGCAATGGGCAGATAGAGAGGTGCTGTTGGTATCAAACGCTTCTATTTTGGAAAAAGAACTCAGTATTGCAATAAAATGTCTAAATTAGAGAGTTGATAGAATTTTATTTACATTAACAGGTTTGAAAGCATACAAAAGCAGCACTTTCTCACTAATGAGTTGTAGAATTTAGTATTGAATAATATAGTGAAATTAAAAACTTTTAAAGCAGAATTTATCAAATCCATTCGACAAAAAAAATTTCGAAAAATAAACCTTACTACTATCATTAATAGTTTTTTTCCTTCATCATGATCGTATCCAGATACAGCTGAATTGGAGAGGAAATTTGCATTTTCTACTGTGAAGCCGGGATGGTGGATATTAACAGTGTTAGTGCGACAAGATATTTAGAGATTTTGAGTAATATCAGTATAAATAAAAAGATGGTATTGTGGAGAAAATTGAGAGCGTTAGTCAAGTGCTAGTGCATGTAAATCGCAGAAAAAATTATATCACACATGGGAATTACGTTCCAGTGTACCTAGAGAAACAAATGCAAGAAAATCCCTCCGCAGATGTAACCTATATCCCTTTGACTTTAAAACATGCTGTCTTTATTGCGGGGATAAAATTGATAAGGAAGCTTACAAGAAGTATCCACTTCGCTACCCAAAAATATGCCAAATGGAAACTGCCCCCCAAAATTTTAAGTATTCGAAGCATGTGAGCAAAGAGGTGTGACATGTGGGAAAAATAGTCTTAATCGATTGACAGCGAATACGATCTGATTGCGGCCGATGCTTAATATCATAAAAACTGTGATGGAAGGTTTTAAATCGTTGGTTCCAGTTTGCCAGGCAACCCACCTGAAAATGAGGTCGAAAGACCTGTCCACGAGACGTGGTCGGAAGATCTGTTAGAGGCTTTGAATAAGTTATGCATTTTCCTTGATAACGATGACTGCCAATACCTGCTGTCAGACGTTATGGAGATGCTTTTATATTTCAGTACCTGGAGTGACAAAGGAGCCTTTATCAGAAGTACCTGGAGCTTTTATCAGAACACTACTGCAATACCGCTCTTATTTCAGCCAGCATGAAATGTTTCGGGACCGTTGTTTCTTTTAGGCCAGTTGTCTCGAAGATTTTAATGGACGGCACTAAAAATAGGAGCTTTTCAATAATTTACGGCCACCTCGACCACCGTAACGGCACATAACCTATCTGGAAAAAAACTCTTTTTAAATGCGCTCTCATTAAAAAAAAACTGTAGTTGTGAAATTATTAGTTTTTTCTTTAATTTTTGAAATTCACAATTCTCGGACACCCTATATAATACATTCAATATATACAAAGTTCTAAATAAATTCTTCGAACTTGAGATCCAGAAGCAACAAGATTTTTTCCAGAGGAACGTGCGATGCAGACGATTTTCTCTGAATTATAATTTTTTCAAATTTTAACCAGTATACGCACTGATGGCAACATTTAGAAATCATTTTCAGCAATGAACAAGGATGTTGGTGCATTTAATTCGCAATGCAAGCCTCACATACTGTGGGTTCCTATCCTTCGGAAAATTGAAAGGACTTGGATACACAGAAGTCTGTCTTGGAAATCCAGTTACGAAATCTCCCTTGACCTTCCTGTTCCGTATTTATACCTATGGGACCGAAGCGGGACCCAATTAATTCCGCCCTGTCCAATAAAGTCCTCGTTTACTTTGTCCGCTTAACTATTCCAATGAATGCGGAAGGAACTTTTCGATTCAACGTGGGAGCTAGAACGCAATTAAAGGCGTTGGATAAGCCTTTAATATCTCCGTTGGATTCGGAGTCGTGGAATCGTTCGCCTCAAAGTGTAAATTGAAAATTTTATGAAAGGACATCTGGGCCCTTTGAGATTTCTTGATTTAATTTCGAATTAAGGCTGAAAGCAAAAATTAAATCTTTTGAATGCGTGATAATCCGAAGCCTTTTGTTCTGAAAGGAGATATTCTTTTGTGTAATTTGACTGTACTGTTTTATTCCGCTCAAAGGAGAATTTGGTGATACAATTTGTTCAAAGAATATTTTTCTTTCTTTATATATTGTAGAACACGCAGATGAAAATTATAACTGTGTAACGACTGAAATATATGTGAAATTTTCAAATTATTGACAAAGACAGACATTATTTCTGCAATTTTTAATAGGCGGAAATTCTTGCAGAAAACTTTAAAATGTGTAATAGTAATTTCACCATAGTTACTGTGGAATAAATATTTTTTGATTTAACTAAACAGTTCCCTATCGTATTGACCAGTTTATCACAATAATGAAAAAGTAGGATGTGTCTGAAAGAATAGCTTAATCGCTTTCCAATATATACTTTTTATTTAACATTTGATCTTAAGAGTTCATCATTTTTATGTTCCAAATTTTTTATAGGTATAAATTCATGAAAAGCATTGATAAAGTAATAATAACATCGTAAAATAACTTAAATATACTTACCATCATTAAATCATTTTATACTTTTCTAATCAATTTAGCATTTCACGAAATGTGGCAGCATTTTAGTGAGTAATAACTAATAATTTATTTCAGACTTGCAAGATATTTAATACTGAAAGCGTGGGAAAGGAGTCCGACTTCATTTCATAAAAAAACATATTTATTAAAAACATGATGATGATAATACCCAGATAGTAATTTTAGTTTGCAGCAAAGTAGCAGCAATCTTGCTCTGCAAGCTTACAGCAAGTTTGACAGCTTGAAACAAGTTATTGCAAACGACGAAGTCACCACGCTTCGAACTTGTAGGAAGCTTGTGGCGTCAAACTCATTGCAAAAACAGAGTACGCAGACAAACCTCAGATTCGAACCAACAACAACCCGCTTCCTAAACCTGTCGCCGTAGCCACTCAGCCTGCTGGACCTCGATTGCGAAAGACAGATTGCGCTAATACAAACGTGCATCTGCAGGTTTTATTTTAAACTGTCTTCTTGATTTCATTAATTCTTTAAATTTTGAGTTGAGAATATGATTTGAAGTCAAAGGGAGAGCGATTTTCGTTAATAACTACGTTCTGCTTGTGGAATAAATTATGAAACTAGGGTTCAAAAGCAATTACTTTTAAAAATATGGAACACAAAGTAAGTTATTATTTTTCAACAAACATTGACTGTTTTCTAGGTTTAATTTTGTTTATGAACGTTAAAATTTCAACATTAAGGAAAAGGCGATATTTAGTTTTTTTCACAGTGCGAGTTCTATATTTAGTAAAAAGATGGAGAATTTTTCAAAAGTAATTTTTTTATAAAAAGACCTAGTTAGTTTTTTCCAAATTATCATTGATTTATTGAATTAATAAAAAGAAGGACGGTCCAGCAGATGCTATTAAAAATCGGATGTTTTTTTGAAACAAGGACAATGATCAAAACCAGATATATACAACTGTATCCAGGTCGTGGTGTGTAAGTGTGCCGTATTAACTTTACAGCAAACTTGCATTGCAAGGATGGTGATCGATTATGCTTTGTTACTTTGCAGGAAGTTCGTTCCAAAGTTGTCGCGTCAAGTTTGTCATGACAAGCTAATATCGAGAAAAATCAAACTTGCTGTGAGTGTACATGCTATCTAGGTAAGATGTGCCACAGGCATATACACAGACCGGGAATACGATGCGCCACTTAGGCATTCAGACAGATAACTCATTTAAGCATACTTAACTCATAAGCATACCACAACTGAACAACACCTGCACTGAAGTACGAGTGAACTAATGTTTCGCAGAGGAAGAGAGTTAAATACAAGCGAGCGAAACGACAGCGCCAATCAGCAATGCTGAATTTGCATAAACTGCTATCGTTCGCCAACGCTTGCATTCAACAAATACCTTTGTTGGTGATAATTATCAGAAATCAGAATGCAAACATTTCTACTTCCCATTCCAATATTAATTTGTCACATGACATTACAATTATCCGTTTAATGTGTCTTTGGTAACAGTGAGTCAGTATTTCAAACATGCATTATTGCCTTCAAAGTCAAATTTCATTACCTAAATGCATGAATTTTATTCCATCCCCACACACTTATTTTAAAATAAATTGTTATTCTCTAATAAAATATCCATGAAGAAGGATTTTAAAAAAAGATATTGCATATTTTGCCTATGTATCGCTATACTGTTTTCGCTTAAAATTTCTGCTGGTTTTTTAGAACTTTTACTCCAAATGAAATGGCAAAAAGTAACAGCTCCTTTATTCCTTCCAGATGAAATCTTTATTTCACTTGACATTTAAAAAATTATCTTTGTTTTAAAAGTAAAAAAACGAAATAGGAAGAGTGGAGGTAGTCATGATAACGGGATTATGATGGAGAAATCATGAACCAGACTCGAAACACAAAATCAAAAAATGGAGTAAAAACTCAAAAAAAGTTTTAAAACGAAAGCCTGACATTAATAGAACTGCATCTGCGTCATGAAACTGAAAAGAAATAATCTGGTTATTTGAGTGGAACGGAAAAACTAAATTTCTTAAAAATCTGAAGTGCAACAATGCTTCTTCGTGGCATTTTGTCATCTAATTAAGCATTGCCAGCAAGAGTGAAAAAAAGATAGTGTAAAATTCCCGTCTGCTTTTAATGAATCAGAGCGTGTCCTGTCATTTTCGATGCTGAAGCATTTCGCTTCCATTCGAGATATCTTTGTCTTTTAATTTTGTGACAACTTTCGTTGTTTTATTTTTAAAAGCTCATTTTAAGCAAAATATTTAATCAGCTTGCTAGCGTTTTAAATACTTTCTGTATGTTTGAAGTAAAATCTGACCGATTTGAGTAAAGTATAGTATTTGCAAAAAGCAAAAACTACTAAGTCTATACTTATAAAAGGCAATGTTTGTGTGCATGTGTGCGCGCGATGTCAAGACGAATCTATCGCACTTACAGTCATGAAATTTGGCACACAGGTATTCGTAATGGTGACTCAATGCACCTCGAATCCGAAATTTACAAATTTAATCTAGAAAATTTTTTATTTAGTGTTTTGTGTTGTTTTGGGTGATTTTTCGCCCTAATTTCTCAATAGCATGGTTTCGAATAACTGTACGAAAAAAATAGATACACCATCGGGAAGAACAAACGATTTCCGTTCTAATGAAGTTTATTTCGTACGTCTGACGTAATTTACTGAATTTTGAAAAATAGTCACTTTTAAGGTCATTTTTTTATTCGGGTTTCTTGAAATTCTCGCATCCGCCTTTCTAATAACGCTATCATTTTCAATTTTTTTCAACTTAAAACTGGAACGTTTCTGTCGGAATTAAAACAAGAACCGTTAAAATACCTTTTCCCGTTTTTTTTCAAATTAATTTTTCCCTGAACAGTTCAAACAGTGTTTTTGCTAGCGACCTTTCCCAACGAGACATACTCCGAAGAATCCCCGACTGCATTGTTGCAATTCATTGGCTGGTTACGTGACCTTCCTTGCGGCAGGTAACGTCATTACTTTCGCGTTCTGCGAGGATATGATTTATTTATTCGATGACTTTGATTATTATTTTAAAGCTTAACTTATTTCTTTGCCTTTCATTCTTTGCTTGCGGTGTAATAAATAACACATTGTAATTTTTTAACATTGTTTTGGACTAACGGTACTCGGTCGAGAGGGAAAAGAAGCGAACAAACTCAATAATATATATATTTATGTTTTGATTTCATTTTTAAAACTTTCATTTATGTAATTGTATGTGGGCATTTTTTATTTTGTTGAAGTCCTCATGCCACGGGCAACGCCGTGCGCGTACTGCTATTAGTTCTTAAACAGAAATGTAATTGGAAATTTTGCACAAATATGTAACTGATTGATCTTTTAATGCAAGAATATAATCTATTATTTTATTGAAGGATAAATTCTATTGTGAGATGGTTTTGCTGCTTTGATCCACTTAAAAACATACAAAATACTAGAGATTTTTGCATGTTATCACCGCATTTTGTTTTACACTATATTACAGATAATTACTAAGAACAACATCATAACAGTTTACAGACTCGAAATTTTCGTAATTCGATTCAGATGTTTGAAGCATAGAAATAAGATAAGATAGTAAACCAACTGCGAGACGTTTAATTACACGCTCTATTATGATTTTTAATTGTAGGTGCACTTACTGTCGCGCAACTGAAATTTAAGCTTGCCGAAGAATTTGACAGCGCATGTTTCTGCTGTTGTGTAGAGGTTTTTTTGGGGGGATTATGAATTTCTCAAAATTAATTAAACTCTGATATAAATTGTTATTTTCTGTGATGAGAGAACCCATGCGAACATGGTAAAAATTCTGAGAGGTGAAGTGAAGGTCGTAAAACCTCATATTGGAGCATCTCCTTTATCACTAAATTCGCGGACTAAATGGCCGCATGCAATATTCCCTGACGGTGCTATGACAAATGCCGACGGACATCACCGATCAACCCTACGCGCAAAGTATGAATATGTTATTTCTCATGTGTCAAGATCCATTTCCGTTATAGGATTGATCGTCGTGTAAAAATCCACATTTATTTAATCCGGACAATAGCATGATGAGGCCGGTGCTGCATGAAATTGCCTGCTGCGAAACTTTTCCTTTGTCGCTGTCCTTACTTACAGCGTGAACCACCCCAGTGCAACTTATGTGTGAATTAGAAACTCATTACCCTTTTAGCCTATAAAACAACTACCAGATCCTACGCGCCTGTACAGACAAATTGAACAATATACATGATGGGTATGTGTTCCTGGATTCTTCACGTGGTCCTGCTGTATACAGATAAGTGTTTGACCTTCTATTTGGATGTTTTGAATTAATAGACTCCTGTTTCAGTGTAAGAAGGTTTAAAACATCAAATTATAGATGGTTTTTGTTTTAATCAGATATAAAAGATTTTTATTTTAGTGAGCAGGATTATTCTGTTGTGATGCATGTATAAATAAATTAATATGGATATGATTCTGCTAAAGAGTAGCATTGTGTCTCCCAGTGCTCTACTTACGTGAATAGAAGATTGGACCAAAGGAACATCACCCCGCCCTGCCTAAGCATCCGGGTAAATAACTGAAAGACCGGCCGCCGCAACAGAATGTCAGGCACTGTGGTTCCTGCATAATAGCCCCCATTACGACCGGCTCATGCAGCAACCCCCCTATTTACCGGGGTACGACCCGTCATCGGAAGTGGGCCCAAAGAGCCACACCACCCTTATTGTGCCATCGGGTTGACGAGAGCCTGGTTTCTTATACGGCAGCCTCTCCTCCGCGAAACCACGGTGTCCCCCCGATGGGGTGAATAGAAGATTAGTTGTATATCTAAATCATTTCTTAATGTTACATGCGCAGAATCCATCTTTATATTTCCTTTCTTCACAGAGTAATATTGTTACTTGCAAATAATGATGTACGCACGGAAAAATAAATCGAAAACTTCAATTATGATTTCTTTTGACAGGTGTATACGAAAAATGTGCTTTACTTTTTTCATTGCTCTAACAGAAGCAGCCTTCGAAATTCCGATTACCGGAGTTTCAACATGAAACCAAATCATTCAAACGTTGATTAATTTCTTGAAATTTTGAAACATTCATTATGCAATTTTTTAAAAAAATACCTTTAAATAATACCTTTTCTATCCTCGGGACGAGAAAAGTAATAATTTACAAATTATTTTATTTCAAGCGTATGATAAATATTATTATGAAATGGTTTAACAATCAATAATGATAAGATTATTAGGATAACGTTGGCATATGACAGGAGATTTCATAGTTTATTTTTTATGTGAATATGTTTTATAGATATCTTAAATTAAATATCATCATAGAAATTACATTGTTACTCGTTAGTTACTCGGAAATTATGCCATGTTGACCATGTTGAGACTTTTTTTACGTACACGAAGTACATAGAGATAAAGTATTGTAATCTTAAAAAATTTCAATATGGAGATTTTGTTGAATTCCGATGTTTAAATTAAATCTAAATAGAAAGTTGAATATTAAATCTACACCAAGTTTTAAATTCTCTGTGTCTAAAAATAACACATTTTAGTATTTTGTACTACATAAACTGCTCGAATAGAATTTTTTTTCATGCCTAGCAGAAATAAATTACTGAAACCAAAATGAAAAGGGGGTCAAAGTTATTTCTTTTCTTCTTTTATATAAAAAAGAAAAATAATTTAGCTTTCCTGTGATGGCAACAATAAATAAACCACGTTGTTACACAAAGGGAAATGACATAGCAATTGCAAAGAAAAATGTCTTCTATTTCAAAATGTAAACTTTTTCGTCTAAAGAATGCGAGTGGGGTGATGTTGAATTTTATATGTAGAACGGTGCATTTTTCTCGTTTCCTGATAACGAAAGATGAAAAACTCACTTTTCTTCATTTTTTTTCCATGAACAAGCACAATCGCAATATTCTAAATCCACATTTTTCAGACCTCTAGGAATAAAAATGGGTACTTCATCTTTTTTTCCTTTGCATTCGTGAGTATTTTGTGTATAACAGCCTAGGGGCCCCCAACCTTGGGGGCATCGAGAATTTTTTTGCGCTAGTTTCAAGGCAATCTAATCTTGTGCTTTCATATTGTTAGGAAATTCCGAATTTAAGTTAAGAAATAATTTGCATTCGTTTCTAAATTCGTATTGTCTCTCGTAATTTTTACTATAAGATTCGAAGCATTCTTTCCTCAATGTTTTGCGTCATTGCTTTGAGCCAATTACTTCACTTGACATTTAAATTCACAACTGTTTATTAGAAATCGTTTGTCTTTGTCTACACGATAACCGCAGCTTATACGTAGATCTACTAAATGTTAGCAGGGTATATATAGTTGTCTTTACTATGTGTCCATCTTCCAGTCTGGGGCACACGGGGCAAATTGACCCTGTTACCCGGGTCCCACTCCGTGAGGTTGAAGTGTTGTAACTGTAAATATGTTCTTAAATTGTGTTCGTCCAAATAGATAATTTTTAACGTATTCTTTCGTCATTCCTGATGTTATTGGATTGCTCTATCATTCATCGAAATTGCTACATAAGGTCTAGGATGTTTCTGTACATAACTTATCATCTAGCAGCAGCCTTTTCCTAACAAGTCAAACTACCTGTCCCTAATACATATGATTTACAAGGGCCATTTACTCGATCTTATTCAAATTAAAGTTCAAGAATCGTTTAATTTCAGAACATAATCCTTGAGATTTTTTCATGTTATCAAATTCATTTTTAGATTAGAGTCATCCATTCTTTTTTTGCTGTTGGTTGACTGACTCACAAGTCTAAAGCTCTAGCAAACTTTGTATTGTGTTGTAGATGTATGATTTAGATTGACTTAAAAAATTATGTATTTTTTCCATTATATTTAAAATTTAAATTTTTATAAGCGAGTTGATGAAGCCAATTCTCTTGCTCTCATTTAAATGCTTTGTTATTTCAGTTTGTTGTGATATTCATTACTTAAAAACTGATTAAATAGAGATTAAACTAAATTCAATGAAACAAAGGTCTGGTTTTGGAAATTGGGGAGAGTGGTCAAGCAACTTGCATTGCCTGAGGGTCCCTACAGGGATTAATCTAGCTCTGATGTTAAAGAGAAGAATGGAGTCAATTCATACTCACATGAAACACATCAAATGTTCCGTGGCAATTTAATTTCATCCATTGCCCATCTTCCAGGAAGAACCAGCGAGGATTTCATAAGCTGAACTACAGCAAGGTGGAAAGCTGGCAAAGGCGCAAATCACTCAGAGGCACAAATCACTTGCTTACTTCAAGCATGCGTTTTTCCATCGCACCCACGATCGGCTGGAAAGCCAGAAATGCTGAAGGATTTGATACAGGACATGTTCTACAGTACCTTTTACCCTATCCCATTACTGCACATTCACACAATAATGGGGCAGGTGGTAGCGATATACAAAACAGAATCTTGCTTCTTCTGAAAGTTTTCAATAGAAAAGACTTTGCAACTCACCACTATTCTAAGGAAAAGAAAGTCTAAGGAAACGTATTTCTTGTTGAAAAAATGCTTCTTTTGCTTCGGCAGAACGCCGCTCCATGCTCCTGTTCCCACAACCACTACGGCTTCTGCACTAGTTGGATGGGCATGGGACAATTTGCTTCTACAGAATGTACGCCATTGCTTCCATAATACGGCGCATGTTGTGTTTAACGCAGTCATTTAGTAAAGGAAATCAAGTGTACACCATGGGACGGTACCCTTTTCCTTTGCCTGATGGATGTAAAATATCATACCACCTTTGTTGTCAAGACCAAACCATTATTTTTTCTTAGTTCGCTGCCATTTTGAGTGATCGTGTTCACATACACATGGACAGACAAACAGATAGGTTGTCTACCCTTTGTCGGATTTGTTCCACAATTTGAGAGAACAGGGTTCTGTCTGAAGTCTCATCCTCTCCATCAGAGCATGAATCAAAATTGCAACGGTCGTCCCAAAATAATCCTCATATAGCTTCAAAGCGTTATATTATTTCTAAACCAGTGTTTCCCAACGTGGGGCCGCGATCCCACAGAGGAGCAATTTGATTGTTAAGGGGGGGGGGCGATGCAGCATCAAGAAAAACTCGCAGAAACGCAAGATGATGAGTCAGTTAAAACTATATTAAAAATAAAAGGATCGATGACGTCTTTGTGAGGAAGCAGAAATCAACTACGGTTACCGTTTCTATCTTCATATTTATGTGAATGTGGATTTAGTGCCATAAATGATTTGTTGTTAAAATAATGATGAAATCGGCTGGATATCACACAACAGAGAGACTTGCGACTGAAGCTAACTAAATTGGAACCTAACATAAAATCTCTTTGATCAAGCGCAAGGATCTCACTCTAAACTTAAATAATAAATAATTACTAATAATTAAAATAATGTCGAAAAATCTTTAATTAAAATTATTTCGAGCTTAAATTTCAGTTCTACAATGTGTTTCTCGACAATTTCCTAGTGATTTCTTCCCTATCATTTAAGTTTTTTCAGTGAACAATTCAATTTTCGAATATGAAAAATTATGTATATGTTTGATAGGAGGAAAGGTTTAGCTGGGGCGTGGCACAAAAGTGGTGGGGAAACACTGCTCTAAACAATTCAATTCCTGCTCGGTGACAATTCCAACAATCTTCTGGTTCAGATTTGACCGTGTTTCTGGAAGCCGTGTTTATGCTGTAGAGAAACAGAGCTTTTACACACTTCTATTTAACATGATGTTTGATGTTTGTAAAGAGGGGAATTTGTTCTAATGTGGCCGAATTTTCAAATTTATTACACTTGTGTATTCTTGATGACAATACACTATTTGAATATTTTTAGAACTTAATTGTCAATTAACCTTTCTAGGGCCGTGATAAGCACACTTACCACCTAATTCATCAATTCTTAAATGCAATTTTTGAGGTTGGCGTAAGTTCTTGCCAAATTTTTCGATGAAATAAAAACCTGGATGTTCCTGTTTCTTATTTCAAACCATAACGAAGTGTCTTGACTTGATAATTAATTATTAATTAACTAAATTAATTAGAGAAAAATTAATTTTATCCAATAATCTAAATGAATTTTTTTCTTAAATTAATCGCAATTTAAATTAATTTAATTAATCTTATTAAATTAATCTCTCTTTATTATACCACTACTAGAAAAAAATGGCCCTTTAAAGGGTTAACCAATTAATTTAATTAAATATTGATTCCTTACGATACCTAGTAGTGAATTTGTGAAAAGATGATTGCGAGATTCCATAATATTTACAATTATGAATTATAAATTAAAAACCCAAATTATAAAATAATTCAAATAAAAATAATTTCTACATTTTAGTATATCATTAAAGGCATGCTTTTAAAACTTTTTTAGCAAATTTATCTGCAATTATTGGTTTCTGTATGAAGATAATAAATAGTATTGTTACAAAGCTATGAAATCGTTTCCCTGAGATGCTAATCTTGGCGACAAACTTGGCGACTTGGCGATAAATTTGGCGACCTTGGCGACAAATCTGGCGACCTTTTTGGCGACAAAAGGAATTCTCTAGAAGGACTTCGAACTTTCAACATATTTCTACTGGATTCATGAACTTTCTAGAGATTATGTCACTTCCTACGTAATGAAGTCACTTCCTGTTGAAAAGTATAAAAGGCAAGCTCTCAAGCCAAGAAGAGTCAGTTGGATTTTTGATCTGCAAGCAAGCTGGTGAGCTAATAAGAAACCTTTGAGCGCTGTGTTGAGATTTAATGGTAATCTCTGTTGTGGATTTTTTTTACAAGTGCTGTTTTAATATTTGTGTTATGTTTCTGAGCTTAGAATACCTGTAAAATAAAGAGCTTTATTTTTGTAATCCTGCTTATTGGACTGCATTCACGTACACCCACAAGACGAATTTGTCACAGTATGAAAAAGTCTAACATATAATAATGAGATTATTTTAACTTTCTACGTATCTGTATTCAAGGCCAGTTTCTGAATGATATGTACCAGATATAATAGGAGACCGGAATTATCTGTATAGAGGATTTTTCAGGAATTATATCGAGCAGAATCGAAACATCTGTAAATTTATGTAGAAATATTGGCGAATGGTGTTCGAAGCTATAGTCCATTCATCATCAGCGATTCCATTGCACAACGAATAGTTGATTGTGATATTACATTGAAAAGGAGGACGTATGGGAGTTATGTAGAATGAAATGCCAATCACTAATTTCTTTAATGAAACACTAAGGATTAAGAAAAATGCATCAAAATATATATTTTTTTAAAGCTACAACTTTTCTATCGATCTTTTTTGTTTAATCCATGTGTTGCTTGAAGTGGTTCTGCATATCAAGATTTTATGTTTAAAAGTATTTAAGAATGCATTTAAGAATTTGAGCGACTGAATATATTTTAAGCATTTGTTTTCTTATCAATATACCACCATGCCAATTTATATAAATTCAAATACTAATTAGATATACTTTCCTCGTTGAAATGTAACTTGGAATTTACATTGCTATGAAATTCATCGATAAACCAATTTTTTTGTTAATATTTAAATCACATAATTTCGCAGAAAAAAAAACTGCAAATCTAATGGAATAAAAAAAAATAGAAACTATATTATAAAAAAAAGAGAAAAAAAATAGAAAAGAATAGATGGTTGGTTGGTTGTTTTGGCGCAAGGGTCATTAAGTTGACTATACTGCTTCAGACAATAGAAAATAATAGAATGAATAACAAAGAGAATAGAACATAAAAATAAGAAAAGACGACATACCGAAATCTTTCCTTTTATTAAAAACCTTACATTGGAGTTACTGTAAAAAAAATTGATTTATTTTTATCTAAAGAATAAAGGAAAACATATTTACGGTCTTTGTACAGTATATTAAATTCATTTCATTAAAATATATATTACTACTTTAAATTGTAAAGCATGATTATATGACTCAAAGCAGATCTATTTTCATAGGACAAAACTCATAATAGTTCGAACGCCTACCGAATTCCAGGAAAGACAATCGAAACGGAGGGAGGGGGTGGAATGGGGAGAGGAGGAAGTGGTACTATACCAACCGTTCGAATCACCATTAATCGCAGTACGAGTACAAACGGAAATGAGCATATCGAAGACGGTAGCTGCGATGCCCCTGGGCCTCTAACGTGGATTGAATGAAAGCATTCCAATTTGTCCCTCGCCGACCCCCTTCCCCAAGAACGCCCACCCCCTTCCTTTCCGAATCCACCGGAATGAAGACATTGCTCAGCGTACGTGACCAGATTATTGCTAGCGTCCACTGCTAGTTCATTAGCAAAGGAAAAAGAACAAGAACAGAAAGCGGGGGAGGGGCAAGGAAAAAAGAGAACAGAAAAAACAAAAGAAGGACTAAAGAGAAGATCGTTACGATGCTTCTCTTCCGACGCAAAAGAAAACTTTCATTGCGCCTCATTGAATCCTGTTGCCGGACTTTGAGCAAGAAGAAAAGAGAGACCGGTAGGAATTATTGTCTGACCATTGTCCGGCTGTTATAAAGGGGCGATAGCGTTACAAAAAAATGTTGCGTAATTATTGAGGAATCCTTGTGTTCCGTCTGTCCTCTCTTCCTTCCTGGTGGCGCAGCATTAAGGTCTCAATTACGTCATGCCTCGTTTAGAAGTAAGTTTAGGAGTTGGGGCACGTCCCGCCGCCTTCTGTTTGATTTCATGCTTCAGTGAAATGCGCTTAGCGATAAGAATATCGGGATTCAATTATGGAATTAGGGGTTGCAGTGACAGGTGTAAATGTAGTCATATTTCTAGCACTTGTTGTTGGAGTGGGAATAAATAGGTTTTCGAATTTTCATCCTGAAGAAAATAGATGTCAAGATGAAACTAGTAGGAATTACTTTTATCCGCCTAGCGCTTTTTATTGTTATTTTCTCGTATACAAAGCAGTGGCGTAACTAAGATTGAGGCTGGTGCCCTGGGCGCAATTGCAAGGGTGCGCAAAATTAAGGAATTAATTGGTTATATTTAATATAAAAGTAGGATTTTTTGAAGCTCTTATTCCCAAGATTCTTAAAAATTGAAAATTTCAACAAAGTGTGGGGAAATCCTAAGGATGGAGTCATTTTTACAACCCGGAAATCTCAAGCTGCGACAAAATAACAAGTAATATTATATTTCAGAGATTTTCTGACCGAAACCCTCATCGCGAAATAAAAAACTCGTTTAAAGCTCCCACCCTACCGGGACAAAAATTAGTTTCTCGATGGGGGTGAGAAATAAGGGAAGATGGTTAGGGATAATTATCTCCTCAGGATTCCTGTTTCTTTCTTCTGACCCGATGGCTCCTATGGTTTCTCACGGTATGCATGCTTCATACTAAATGATTGTCAGCTTCTTCGGAAATTGGTCATAAACGGTTAGCACAACTGTCATTCCGATTTTCAATCAGCAAAGAATAAAGAACGGAAAATATACCTTCATTATTTGCGCTTTGTAAGTGCTCTCCAGAAAATTTATAAAGACGTTCTTTGCATTGTTTTTAGTACTGAATATTTGCATAACTTGTATGATCAAAATTCCATAGTGTTTATTTTAAATTTTTATTTCGCAAAACCTAGATGCAATTGTACTGCCAAACGAAAAAAAAAATCTGAGAGAGAGAACAGACCGCATAAAGTTTTGCAATTGCTGGTAAAAATTAAACAGATCTTGCAGACCTTGCAAACAGATCTTAAATTGACATTTAAAAATAATAATGAATTAATTTTCGTTAAAATAGCAAAGATTTTCTAAAGGAATTTACATTTAAAATGCTAAAGAATTAAATAAGCATATAAGAAGATTTAAATTATGAAGTATATTTCAAATGTTCTGCTACGTTTACAGCAGATTTTTTAGTCAAAAAATAATTTTCAAATAAATTAATGATGCCTTTTCCATGTATTTTTCTTTTGTATATTGCTAAAAGATAGTTTCGAAGATTATTATCGTCAACATGATAATAATTAATTCTAAGAAATGATTATCACCATGCCCAAGCCTGAAGTTCTTTTGGATATAATGTCGATAATGTATATATTTTCATTTATTTCAGAGAATTTTATTCTAAGTTTAAATTTCAGACTGATTACATCAATTTTAATGTTTTAGTTATAATTAGGATGTCTAGTTCAAGCTTTAGACTCGATAAAATCTGGAATAATGGCTTCGCCCATGAAACTTTCGGCATTTAGAAGTTTGATCTCACCAGTTTCGTTCCAGCAAGCATACTTATAACTTTTCTGTCAGATCCCCCCCCCCCTTTCGTTTGTTTTACAAAATACATTAAGTCCTAAAAAATTAAAATTATTATTCTATTATCAAGTTAAACTTTTTTAATCTTCTAATCTGATTTAATTATAAAATACGAAATTCCTCATGGCAAGTTTGTTAACTTCAGTTTTACACTGCATAAAATGAATGAATCTAAATTTATAAAATTACACTTTTCTAATTCTATTTCTTGTCTACTAAAATAATAAGGAAGTACAATTTTTCACGTCGTAAATAAATTAATAACGTAATGATTTTAATTCATGTTTGAATCTGCATTTTTTCCTGCAATAGCGTATCCCCTAATTACATGTAATGAATTTTAACTTTGTCATAAGATGCTAAATAAAGCATTAAATTTATTAGTTGTAAATTTTGATTAATAAATTTAAAGATATATATGAAATTATATGATGAATTATATTGTGAATATTATTAAATACATTAGTCACTAAGATTTTTTGTATGATTTTATCAGTATTAGCAAAACATTTACTTCAATGTGTTTAGAGTTTTTATATACTGACTATGGGAAAAAGTAATGCACATATTTTTTTCCATTATAATTCATATGTGTGTGGGTGTTTTTTTCAATGGATTAAAAGATTTGCTCACACTTTATATTATCTTTCAAATACGAGATAAATGAAATGCGCCATTTATTTATAAATTTCTAATACATCTAAAGTTTCTTACAAACTTGGAATTTCTTATTTAAGCTGTATTTAAGGGATTAAGGTTAAAATGCACCAAATTTTCTGTGAAAATTCAACGAAATTTTGTTAAAAAAATCTGTGATGTGTAAATCCTATCAACTAAAAAAATGTTTTATGTGTTATTTTTTAAGTTTATTTCCACTTTTAATCTTTGCACTCCCAGGGCATAAAGTTTCCGAAAAGAAAACGAGGATCACATTTCAAAAGAAAAAAAGGGGGAGGGGCACAGTTTCGGTATTTGCCCTGGGCGCCATTTTATGTAGGTACGCCATTGTCAACATTGTAGATATGTGTCAAATTAGGGACGAAATCTGTCAAGGGAAAGTTTGGCTGCCTGTCCATCCATATGCATGTGAAAACGATAACTAAAAAAATCGCACCGAGCTGGACGGATGGAGTCTGGCATATTAGCTTATTTTCAGAACCTAGACTTGCATCAAAATTTGAACCAAATCCTCAATCGTAAGGTGACTAAATATCCTCCTTTTGTAAGTTCTATAAGAAAAGTGTACAATAAATAATGTTACAAATGTTTTCATTATTGATTTATCATATTATAGTGTATTCTGTATTTTTGTTGCAATGAATAAAGTTTTTCTTGTATTTCCGATATTTTTTTATCAGCAATTTATTTGTGTCGTCTTTTTCATCGGAAAAAAGTTGGTCACCTTATTAATCGGAATGTCTATCGGTATGTCTATTGTGTCTGAACGCCGAACTCGAAAGTGCAATAAGCTAGATGGATGGATTCTAGTTTGTGATTTGTACACTATATTTCTAGATTTGTATCAAAATTTGCACCAAATCCGTAAACGGGAAGAGGTCCCAAATGCATAATCGATTCTGTTTACTATACGACGAAGCTAAACACTAAAATGAGTCATGTGTAAAAGAAAGTTGAAGGGAGAATACTCTTGCTTGTTTTTAGCGCACAAACGTATTCATATCTTGATATTTAATATTTACAATGGGCTGTTGCGAAAATTGCTTTCGTGTAGTTATTGTTCTGGTAATACCTGTTCTTTTTATTTGTTTATTATTCACTTAAATTTTGCATGATTGTGATACAGCCTGTCTCAATAAAACGGATCCACTTTCTGAATAACTAAAACGTATAATTAAGAACATGCGTCAATGTTTTATGACTTAAATTAATTTATAAAAGTGTAGATCCCGTTACATTATATTAGATGCAAAATAAGAAGATACTGAAATAAATAAAATTATTCTTCTTTACTTTAGATAATTTTATAATTTTTATAAACTTTGGATTATTTTTTATATTTGTAGAAAACTGATTGATTAGTGATTATATTCAAGAGTAAATGCACCTACCATTGCTCACATATCAAAGGATACAAAATACAATAAAACTTCGATTAACCGTCATCGTCCGGATCAGGCATGTGGCGGATAACCCGAATAGCCGGATAACAGAAATTCCTTAATACATATTACAGTAACGTAATTTCACTACTGGTTTGGTACAAAAATGAATAAAATACTTTAAAAGTGAATTATGCATGCATATTGCATTTAATTTTGCAAAACGATAAATATAAACTTCAACATAAGGGTATTCCTGCACAGAAATGTATTGTAACATCGTCTATAAACTTTTTTTAGCTGATGACGGTTAACAGAAACTGATGGTAAGCGAGTGAGGGTTAACCTAAGTTTTACTGTATGTAAGAATGTCTTCGGCATAACTTAACCCATTTTCTTTTTATTATTTTTATTTTTGCAATTTATGTGACAGACAATAGTCTCAATTTTAGCTTTCGGCTGTCACATTGCTCATATTTTACAGACAATGAGCGCCTACAGCTTCAATCTGATGTCTATTTTATGTCCTCCTTTTCTTAAGAAACTATTAATAAACTTGCTTCCCTTATCGATTATGAAGCAGTTCTGTCTGGAATATCGCTTTTGCCAGGACAGTAGATAAACTGAAAAAGAACAAAAACTCTACATATATCTATATAAAGCGACTTTTGAAACTTTTTGAATTTCGCGGACATAGCTGATGGCAAAGATCCACCATAAATTCTCTTACTCTTTTTTTCCACCGAAGAAAAGAAAAGAAAATTTTATCCATCAAATTTTCATTTTCTACGTGATAGATTGGGCTCATCAAAAATGACCGTGAACTGATTGCTTCCCTCGGGGAATCTTATCCATTTCTTTTTAATACCTCCGAATTCAGCTCAACCATGGAAGGTTCGAATTTTTTCTCTTTCCTTTTTCGTAGGAAAAGAACGCCATTGTTCGATAAGGTGTTCGTCAGAAAAGATATGGAACAGTATGTTCAGAATCGAGATGGAAAAGAAGAAGGTGGAGATCAAAAACATAAAATAAATTTTTGCCTTTTTTCATTTTTTCAATCTTCTGCGGAAAATCACCGCGCGAGAAATCGGGGCAGCAAAATGGCTACTTAAGAGAAAGTAGCGGATGAAAGACACCGCAATCTGGAACGTTCTTTTTTTCTATTTTTTCTGACTCAATGTATCGTCGGTAGGGACAGGCGCTGGGCCGTGATATTGGACTGTCTGAAGGCATCAGCCGACTCATTCCATATTCAGGTGAGGGCCGACATCTTCTCTGGGATGGGGAAGTGAAATAACCGCAACCGCACCCGATGGATCGTCTGCTGTCACGTGGCTCGCTCTGGGGACCGATGCTGCCGTCACATTCGAACAAAAGGATGACGGCCATCATTCCTCTTTTGGCATTTTCTCTTGATACATTTATACCACACGCATTCCATTTTAGTACATTTTGGATTCTTTTTTGTTCCCGTCCGTTCTTTTTTTCTGCGGTTTCAGACCCGAGTTGATATTTTTATCCATTTCGGGCTCTGAGATCGTTTTTTTGTTTTTGTTTTCTTACCATTTCTTCGGATTTTGGAAGGGGAATTCCGAGGTTCAGGAAAATATTCGACAGGTCGTGTCTCCATATTTATCGTACCTCCTCCCCAAGGGTAAAGGGGGGGAGAAATCTGAAGTGGTTCATTCACTAAAGCTGGCTATACACTGGCCCGGAATTTAGAGCAGGAAAGAGCCCCCAATTTGAGACACCTAGACATTGAAATGTTTCTGACTAGAGGCCATGCCTGCAGATGAATTTTTATTATGATGAACTTGATAAAAAGAAATGGAAAGCAATATCGAAGTTCTGAAATTGATTTTTATATGAACTCTCAGTATATCTACCACATTCAATACATCCCATTTTCAGGCGAGACAATGAGGGTGTCCGCCTTTGGGGTATGTCTTAGATCTTTGCAGGGCTGTACCGAGGTGATTGGTCCCTGTCAAGGGCGCAAGTAAAGTAGGGGGAACGCAAAGATGGCTATAAAAGTAAAAACAAGAAAAATGCAAAGTTTGAGAATTAGACTGGTGCGATCTGTTCTGTAAATAGTTTAGTTCACTTATATTAAAGTCCTATTTTGAAGCAACACGATGGCTATTTTAGGATGAAACTAGTAATCCTGAACCGCGGACAGATGACGAGGACAGCAGCTGAGCTGGCACCCCCTCCTCCAAACTTCCGCACCACACCAGCGACAGGACGTTTGACCCACGACGGCAGATTTAAAGTGCACCAAGCTCACATGCACGACAGCTCTTTGGTGAAATCGGGTTTCAAACTGGGACCTTCCGGCCCCGAAGCCGAGACCATACCACTAAATCACCGCTGCCCTGTTCTGAAAATAAAAAAATGAGTTCAAGAACTAGCCTTCTGTGACTAATTGAATTGAAAATTACGGGAGTTGTTAGTTGTTGTGCATGAAGGTAGCTAGTAACTGCGCTTTCAGGGAAAGCATAATTCCTATGGAAGGTTATTTTCCAGAAACAGTCGAAACAAACTATTTATAACTTTTCAACCAAATGTTACAGTGAATTCAACATTTTGAATTTTTAATCATTTTGAGAATATCATTTCATATTAATATAATTTGAATTCAGCTCGTATGATGTTATGCTCTTAACTACACTGTAAAAAAAATCCCGTAAAATTTACGGTTTTAAATCGGCAGCTGGGTTGGTTGTGCAAAACCGTAAAAGTTACGAAGTAAATCCGTAGGCACAACGGTTTTTACCGTACAGGGACAGGTTTTTTCCCGTAAAAGTTACGAAGTAAATCCGTAGTCACAACGGTTTTTTACCGTATGAGATCAAGTTTTCTCGTTAAAAATTAAATCATCGAAGTAAGTGACGTCATCGACTGAGTTGAGTTGTTTTCTCCTTCTGTTTGAGTTGAGTTGAAACGTGCTGATGTGTATTATCGAATAGGAATATTAATTAATCAAGGCTTTATTATTAATAATTAATCTAATTTTTAATTGAATTTACTTGGACGATTTCGATGCAAGATGGTGACAAAACTTCGAACTCCTCCGAGCCGGGGATCGAAACCGCGTTCATAGAAACAAAAGGCAGTCGCTCTAACCATTAGACCACCGGAGACTTCATAAAGTGAAGTAAAAATAATCTATTTGAGTTTTAAAGTCACTATAGCTCTAGTGGCGCCACCTAGTGGTGTAAAAATCAACTATTGCCAGAACACGTGTTTTAAGGTTAGCTTTCATGAGTGACAACAGGTTACTGCAACATGTGTAAACAATAGCGGAGATGGAACCCTATTAAAAACATGAAATGAATGCAATAAAATTACATTTAAGAAAAGGGAAAGTTATCATACGGAAAGCAATACCATATGACGAAAAATAGAATTTGAACTGACGGTTTTAAACCGTTTATGGCTGGAGCGGAAAACGGGGAAAAACCGTTTTGTCAACAAAACAGCTTTAAACCGTCAAATATACGGAAAAAGTCCGGGAAAAAAACGGATATTTTTTACAGTGTATAGCCCTAGTTTTCTTTATTTCTTATTAATAATTTATACACTGTACGTAGAGTGAAGCAAATAAAATCCGTTCTTTACTATACATCACACAAAAACCAATGTTCAGTAGCAGCTATAAACAATAAGATATAAATTTTGTTTTACTTTTAGCCTTTTAAAAAATACGCACAATTTGTAATTTATTTAATGCAGTGATACATAATTTACTGTGTACAGTATTTTTAATGAATATAGTTCATAGAAGTTTTATTTTTGAAGAACACATCATTTTTATGAAATCTACTAACAAAATTATAAAATGTGCTAAATCTTAGTAGGAGAAATTACAGGAAAGTAGTTTTCCGGGAGAGAGGATCATAAAGGGGATAAAATAATTAGCAAAATTGCAGCACATTGTAGGAGAGGGAGGGCGCAGAATCACCTTTGTACGGTTCTGTATCTTTGCCCTCATGGTAGTGAATTTTCAGAAAAAATTTGAAAAACAATACTGATAATGCGCATTGCCTAGTTGATCATCTCTGTTAAAGATGGCTTCCACTTTCGCAAAGGAAGCGAAAAAGTGTCTGGTCAACAACATTAAAGAAGAAATACTTAAAAGATAAAACAATGGTCTTAAGTATATTAAAACTATATGTTGCATGAATTTATACTTCCTCCGTCTAACTTTAGTTACTCGATTTGCCTTTTCCCTCCATATTACGAAAATTCAAAGCCAAATTTCATAAAACTGGACTTAGATAGGTTCCCATATATCTTTTAACGCATGCATGTGCAACTGTCTCGTTTCCTAATTGAAAATGGCAAATAAGATCCATCACATTCGATTTTGTTTTTCGTTGGTCGAACAAATTTATTTACATGTATGAAAAGTGTTTCCAATGTTACCTGTGTAAGCAAAGAAAGATTATTGAAATAATCATTACAGTTTAACTCAGATGGCAAAAGACAATTCGGACAGAAACGATCAACTCCCTTCGTTTTAATTTAGTTATATTAACGACCCGTTTTAAAGCAACACGAGGACAATGTTAGGACGGACCTCGCAATTTTGAACTGCAGTCAGATGACCAGGACGACACCTGAGTTGGCACCCTTTCTCTAAACTTCCGCACTTCACCAGCGGGTGATCAATTGCCTTCAACAATATTTTTGAATTTGGAAGGTGCCAAAGATACAACGTATCACTGATTTTAGGTTTAACATGCAATATAAGACCAATAAATTAGTTTTGTATGTTTCTATATACTTCAAAATAGATAAATATTGAATTACTTGATTTTTTGAAAGTCGAAACTTCTAAATTTGGACAAGAAAAAGTGGTAAATCGAACAATCAAAATTGTACGGAGGAAGTGAATAACATATATTGCATGTTAGGTAACAAATGAATTCCACGCTATAAGATTTCTTGCTATTTTGAGCCATCAAGCCAATCTGTGACATGATTTTAATTTTTATTGTTTTTACAAAGCTCATCCAGAAAGTAAGTACCGTTTGGGTATTAAAAAAGATAAGCAATTTGATTTCATTTGTATTTTATTACAGAAAAATCTACACACCTTAAACTACTTTTCGACATATTCACCATGCAAATTAAGGCATGTGTCAGATCTTGGCACTAATTGCAATATACCCGCTTTGTAGAATTCGGCCGCCTGCGGCCTGAATCAGTTCTAGATGTTTACCTTGATCTCATCACTTGCAAATTGCTGGCCGGCAAGAAATTTCTTGAGATGAAAAAACAAATGGAAGTCGGATGGAGCTAGGTCCGGACTGACTTTCACTTATTTGACGATAAATTCCGCAAGGTCGAACATTTCTCGCGTCAAAAGCTTCATAAAGGCTCTCATTTCAGCTGGGGGTCGATCGATTGTTTTAAACATGATTACCGACAAACAATGACTTCAAATGTTAGCGTAAATAAACAAAATGGCTAGACTAATTCGTTCTCGAGTTGAAGGATGTAGTTATGCATGCACGACATTCGTGCTGTCAGATGCGCGGGAGATATGCGCAAAAGGTATTTGTTTTCTGGATGAGCTTAGTATATATGTTACTGTCATTATAAATAATCAGTTATTATATATAATCACTGCAGTAATTATATATATAATAACCGCATACAAATCCGGTTATTATGCATAATTACCGAAGTGATTATATATAATAACCGATTTACCACACATTGACCGTAACATATATACATCAGTTTTTTTTCTTAGTAGACGAACTTTCTTCTTAAGCCTTTAGGGAAAAGTTCTCCAACATGTAAGATAAAAAGAAAAAAGAGATTGTATATAACGAGTAGAATATAATTTCCTAACAGTTTTTCATGATCCAATCAGTCAGGGAGAGAAGAAAAAACACGTCAAAATCTCCAGAAAATCTAATATGAAAATGAAGCATCCTAAAAACGTTTTAAGAAACTAATAAGGGGAAAGAAATCAGAGGTTTTTTAAGTGTTAATTATTTTCAAGGAAGCGTTGGCGTTTTCGAAAATAATGGAAATGTGGAGCACTGGATTCAACTTACAGCAACCCATGGCGGCCCATTCACCCAAAGGGTTTAGAGTAGGTATAAGCGAACATTTTAAACAGCAGGGAAAAGAAAAACGTGACAATATAATTTATTATAAAAGTCAATAAAGATTTTAAAAATATGCTAATTTTTTTTATATTAATCCGATGATTGAAGTGGCGACTGCATTTCTAAAAACTATCTTCTGCCAAAAATATAACACTTCCAATAGCTATAAAATTTCTATATAATAATTTTAAAGTCTGTGGTAGGCCGAATAGAACCTCTAAGCCGGCCGTAGTGTGCCCATCACTGGTTTAAAGCGATTTTAGTGCAGACGATGGAACTGCATTCAACCTATTATTTATAACATATTTTTGAAACAACTAAATTTTCAAGCAACGGTTTGTTTTCTGTTATAAATTCAAAAGCAACCAAAACACCCACCACTAATGTTTTACTGCTGCTTGTAGAATATATATATATATAATACAGAGAAATCTCTTGAAAGAGAAAGAAATAAAGCACCGAGAGGCGAGTCATACGATCTAAACCAGGAACAAGACTTTTAAAATAGATTTTCTGTGATCCGTAGACACTTAAAACTATTATAAATTCCTCTTCTCTTAAAACTAGAACTCTTCGCTGCCCCTAACGTCCATTACAACCCAAAATAACAGTCACCGAAATGGAAGTAAATTGACGTAACTGTAACTATGCGGTACCTTTCGCCTGGAAACGAGAACTTTACCCTCTGAAAGATCATATCGCCCAAGTAACCTTTCCAGTTGAAGCGTCAATTATCAGAAAACAACAGTTAGATGTTAAGGAATGTCTTCCGAAATGAGTTTTCTAGGATCGAACCCACTCCCCCCACCACACCAACGCCCCTCGCTGTATTCGATCCTCTGTTTAATTTGTTGCCCAGAGGACACAGGGCAAAAACCAATACCTTAGAATTTAGGAACAATTACGTAGCATTCCTTAAGTGAAGCTTTGCGCGCCGGAACAAACTTAAGATTCCCTCCAGAAATATTTGGGGAATGGCCGATTGACGCTGTTGATTCCTTAAGGTACGCTGGAAAAGTTTCAGTTTAAGTTAAGTTTAGCTGAGAAGTGATGCTCGGTTTGAATCTAATGATAGTCCAAGGAAGAGAGTTTAATGGGAAGTTGATGGAATAGTTAACAGAAAGAATGGCGAGTTAGTAATTGAATCAAAAACTTTATAGTATAATTTGAAGTGGAAATAAGGTTAGCTTTGTGCAGATTCTGTTTACATAAATTTTGGATGCTTGTAATGGAGTATGTGGACAACTGATTGGTTTGAAACAGTTTTATTTTTTCAGCAATTATTCGCTCATACACAAAATTAGTACCCGATATTACAAAGTTTTCTTTAATTACAAAATTAAGTTTATAAATAAATAATGGATAGAAAGCTATGTTTTCTTTTTTTTCTGACGATACATATCCCTTTTCTGTTATTCAAGAACTCTGCAACAGCTATGAAATCAGTATATCTAAAGGCAGAATTAGTGTGACTGTTAATAATAAAGAAACAAAAGGGTAAAAACATATAATAAAGAAAAATGAGTAATACAGAAAAAACACTTAAAAATACGATGAATAAGTATAATTGTTGTTAATAAAGACAAAAACACATAAAAAATTGCAATCTACTGAAAAAAGAATCCCCAAATATGTATCTAAAGCATTAGCGAACTTTTGCAAAAACTTTCTAATGCCTCTTTTTTAAAATAAAATCTACCAATTGAAACAACTGGTGTAAAATCATTAATTTGCTCAGTTTCTGTCGTAAATAAAATAATAAATAGTGATATAAATCTTTCAACCCTCCCCCCCCCTAAAAAAATAAAGTTTTCACAGTCCTTCTCTTCGAAATGTAACTGAGTGTAGAACTTCATGCAGAATTCTGTATGACAATCATAAAACTGCTGAAAAATGAAAAAAAAAAATTCCATCATTCGATGAAACTTGAATTTATCTGAGAAATTTCGATTTTACTAAAAGATCTGTTTATTTCATTAAAGAAAAGAAGAAAATTTAAAAACTTTGTTCAGAGTATCTAAAGAAACTTTAGTAAGGGAATTAAGAATAAAGAGAGATTATGAAAATATAAAAATCAGTTCCTTGCATTATCAAAATAATATGTTATCGTATATACTTCTAAAAGGCAATGTTTGCGCGCGTGTGTGTGTGTGTGTGCGCTGTCTAGACGAATCTATCGCACTTACAGCCATGAAATTTGGTACAGAGGTAGAGGTAATGGTGACTCAACGCACCTCGAAGCCAGAATTTTAAAATTTAATCTAGAAAATTTCTTATTTAATGTTTTGTGTTGTTTTGGGTCATTTTTGGTACGTTTACGGCTGTAGTATCTTTTCTAATGATCGTTGAAAGACAATCAATGCACCATCAGATAGAACAAACAATTTTCATTCTAATGAAGCTTGTTTTCAATTTCCAACATAATTTACTGAATTTTGAGAAATGTTTAAATAATAGTCACTTTTATGATAATTTTTTTTAATAAGGATTTCTTCATATTTTCGAATCTGATGTTCTAACAGCTCTATAATTTTTATTTTTTTTTCCAGCTTATAATTGGAACGTTTCTGTCGGATTTAAAACAAGAACTGTTAAAATATCTTATTCCGTTTTTTAAAAATTAATTGTTTCCTGATCAGTTCAAACAGTTTCTTTTGCTAGCGAGAGCTTCTCCGGACGATCCCAGAATGCATTGTTGCTTCCTCGCAGGAGGTGACGTAATATGCTTTCATTCCCAGCCTGCATTTCTACAATCCGATTCTTTCACGTGACGTCATTTCATTCCCGTCTTGTTGAAAGGGAAAATAAGCGGGAAAATCAATAATCAAAACTTTTTCGTGTCATTGTGGGCATTTTTTTTTTCCCCATTTTGTCGAAATACTGAATCCACGGGCAACGCCGTGCGCGTACTACTAGTTATATATAAAAGGCAAATACCATGACTTACTGACTCACGTGAGTCAGTGAGTCATGGTGAGTACATCATCACGAAATCTCCCAAACTACTGGGACTAGAAACTTGAAATTTGGCAGGCGGTTGCTTCTTGGGGAGTAGGTGCTCAATAAGAAAGGATTTTTCGAAATTTTAATTAGAATTAAACTTATTTAAAAATGACTTTAAGTTTTAACGTTTTTCCGGAATAACTTCGGATCCTATTATCGCAAAACACCATTTTTACATCATCTTAAAGATAAAAAAAATTAGCTTTTCAATGACACCGATCTTATTTCCATGCGACATTCTGTTCAATTTTAATTAATGTTTCAAAATGTTTTAAAATATGAAATATAACAATGTTTTTATTGTTGTAAATAAAATTCAAACAATCTCATTATTTCAGCAAATCTTTTATTCACGCGCTTTTGCAATTGTTACGGTTGTGATAGTATAAATTGTTTTCTTGCGAAATTAACTCCAAAGCAGAATTTTCAATTTAATATTCATTGCATTTCTGAAATATTTTATCGCATCTGCTTCAAAGTAATATTTTTATAAAGCGTCGCAACAGATTTCTGATTTCAGGTTTGTTTTTATTGTGTGTGAGGTACACTGAAATGATTTTCGTTCTTTCTTCTAGCATTTAATCTCATGCTTTCCTGCCATTTTACAATTATGAGGCATGAAAACGCTTTCAAATTTTTGTATATTGCATTAAAGGTAATTTTTTTAATTAAAATTTTGGTTAGGCTTAAGAGTACAGTACTGCCGCCAAACTTGAATTTCCGCAAGTGATAACTCATCAAATTTGATATTAGAAACTAGAAATTACAGCCTGAAACTAGAAATTACAAAAAGGCAATAGGGTTCGGGAAAACTAACTAATTTTTAAATTTTATTGCTTACCTCCTATACTTCCGGGTCTTATAGATGTCTATGAATTTTTTGCCGCCTTACTTTTTGTACACACTGGTTCACACCGGCCTCCAGGATGTTCGGCTTTCGCGACCCTATTCAGCGTTAATCATTCTACCGATGAGTGATAGATGAATTGAGTGAAATTTATTTGAAAACTCAGTTTGTAAGTTTTGTTTTACATCATACAGAATTGTATCGCTGGCATTTTAAAATTTACGTCTTTAAATATTTTACTATCTGCCAAATACAATAAAATATTCAGTTTTTTGTTCATCTTTGCTGAGTCATCGTGGCTGAAACTGCGACGGGTAATGCTATAATTAATATAAAATACAAAAATAAAAACTAATTCAAACAGGCGAACCTGCTGGTCGCCGAAGGCGGTTAGTTGGTAATATTTAAGGAAAAAATACCATCTCTTTACCAACACACCCATCAAATAGTAGAACTTCATCAAAACAAAGCAAACAGCCATACGCCTAAATCCTATAGCTCCACTTTCCACTAAATTTTTGGAAAAAATAAAACTAGGAAGTACCAATCCAACACCTTTTACTCACGTTCCTGCTGAATCACAAGATGCATCGCATATAGACTTTTGCGCGTTTGTCTAATGTGTTAATGTCTGTCTAGATAATCATTCGGTTGCCGTAATGGCATCAGGCACTGGGACATGGGGTGGCGTTCTGTCTAGATAATCTTAGTATAATACGCAGGGGTGTAGTGGAGCCGGAACGGCGTTCCGGCACTGCTTTTTTCCCAAAAGAAATAAATAGGAAAAAATTGTGAAAACGTCATTAAAACAGCGCGATTTTTGTCATCCAGGTCAAAACGTTCCGGCACTGCTAATTTTGCGACTACACCACTGATAATAGGGTTAGTAAGTTCTAGAAAAATGTGTTATGTGAAACAAAGAGCTAATACAATAAAAAGGAGAAGGAATAGGTTCCAAAAAACTTTTTAAAAATAACCTGATATCATATTTTTATAATTAAGGAGAAGCATCATCATTACAGAAAATTTTACCAAAAAACACGACGTATATATTAAATAATGTTTATTCTGCTGTCATAATTTAACACTATTAACCCAGCGTATTTTTAGAAGATACTACTGAACTTGTTTCATTTATGTCTTGGCTTCCAAATTCCCCCTATATTTTGAACATTTTTCTTTTATACGTGCAATATTTAATAAAAATAGTTTTAAGTATAGTTTTCTTGAATAATTATACAAACAATTCTTGAATATCTCCATTATCTCTTCTACAATTCCATAAATTTAGTGAAATCCTGCAAAAATGCTTACTTTCAATAATTAATAAAGAACTTTCTCGGCAACAAATTTGCCTTGAAACCTGGGTATTAGAAGGACATTATTTTTGTAAGTATTTGTTTCTTTCCTGAAATGAAGTTATGAATTTTATAACAGTGGCGGCTCGTCCATTACGGCTGAAGAACCCCCTGAAATTATTTTTAAAGTTCCTTTTTTCAGATTTTTAAAATCCTATTAGGTTATGTTTTCTCATTGAAAAGTTCCATCAACAAGGAAAATGGAGGAAAATAAAAGCGAAAACGAAGATGGAAAACAGGAAATACATCAATAAGCAGAAGAAACACAAATCGGAGCTGCTTCGGGAAACAGTCCCTCGCAAGCATTAAAATTCGCTCCCTGAGCGACGCTTCGGAAGACAAAGCCAACCTTTCCTCCCATTAAGTTTGGCGGTGACTTGAGCTGCATTTGATGCAGCCTTTGGCGCAAGCTAAATGTGTGTTGCTCTTTTTTTCCCTCCCTCCCGAGGATGCCCTTCGCTCTCTCGATTTTTTTCCATTCGCTTGTTTCTCGTTCGCCGTTATTTGGTTTTGATTCCGTTTTCACAAGGCCCGACGGAAACTCATCTACTTTAATAAGCATTCTTTCTTTTATTAGAAATCGCTCGTGGAAAAAAGATGCGTCGATAATTTTCTGAAATGCAATTCGGATAATTACAATTAAAATCTTGGGGCTATTGAGAAGTAAAACTGTTTTATAAATTTCTATTTTAAATACATTATTTTGAGGTGTGTTTTTTTCTCCAGCACTGCTTGTTTCTGAGTTGACGAGCCGCCACTGATTTTATATTGATAAGACATGTTGTTTAGAATAATTCAACGGTTTTAAAATCTGTAACAAGGGAATTAAAATATTTGACTTAAATGTTTTTATTAGTTTAATGGAGTTAATGCATATGACGTCAAAATCACAAATCACATGTCAGACGTAACTGCAGCACATGACCATCTAACATCTAACTGCATGCTGTCTTACCCTGTGCTTTGAGAACACGTCTTTTTTATTCGCCATCCATGATATATATATATATCACTTCAGCATGGATTGACTCCATTCAATTATTTGAAATCTACTTTTTGCGATCTACTTTGTCCTTAATAACAAATCTGTTAAACAGGGGTGTAGTGGAGCCGGAACGCACTGTTGTTATTCTCTTCATGAGAAATAAATCAGAAAATATTGTGGAAACGTCATTAAAATAGAGCGGTTTTTGTCACCCAGGTTAGAGCGTCCCGGCTCTGCTTATTTTGCGACTACACCGCTGCTGTTAAATGAGATATCAATACAACATCATACAGTTGGACGTGGTTTACACAATTAGGAACATGCTGCCATTTTCAAGACTCACTATCGAAAACCAGTGGCGAATCCAGGATTCGGGTCTGGGAGGGGGGGTCTGAGGTCATAAAAATTTTGTATCGTAGTGACGAATGTCAAAGCTCATGGCTTATGTAAACCAAAACACTTTAACTTTACTGACTTTCCTCACTTGACAATTAGAATCATAAAGAACATTACAATACTTTCGATAATTTAATAAAAAAATACAATGAAATAACTAGCCAAAAAATATTTTCGACTGCGTCAACGCTACAAGTACAAGTGGAATGACTAGAAAAGTAGGAAAAGTTTCAAGCCTGTCAAGCCAGAAAGCAATGTTGTCACGATTTTATTATTTTTTAAAACGAAAATTAAGAAAAAACAGTTGTAGTGATTTTAAATAAAATCAAGAATTTTGGTTTAGCTCGCGTGTGTGTGGGGGGGGGGGGCTGAAGCTCGATAGCCCATTAGTATGCCAATCTATTTTTCAAACGTCACCAATTTTCTTGTTTTCACTTTCTCGTATACGAAGTATACAAAGAGAAAGTATTGAAATCGTCAAAAAATTCGAACTCGAGATATTGACGAATCTCCACGTTTTAGACCTCCCTGAGTCTGAAAAACACAATTTTGGAATTATGTCTGTCCGTCTGTGAACACGGTAACTCGAAAACTATCAGAGCTACGGGGATGAAATTTGGTATGTGATCTTCACACATAATTTGTAGGTTTCTATCAAATTTTGAACAAAATACGTCTACGGGAAGTCTGTCTGTCTGCCTGTCCGTGTTCATGTGAACACGATAACTCAAAAACTTAAATAGCTATATGAATAAAATTTGGTACGCAATTTTATCATCGGGAGTGTAGGTCCGTATTAAATTTTGGGCCAAATCCGTCAAAAGGTTGACCGTCTGTTGGTCTGTACAATCGCATAATTTTATAAACGCCATAACTTCTTAACGAAATTACTTAGATAAATGAAATTTTGTATGTGGCCTTCTAAACTTAATTGTAGATTTGTGTCCAATTTTGTGTCAATCGGTCAGAAAAAAAAGGCATTCAAATTGGAAATTTGGTTGGTTTAAATCTTACACAACCCTATTGCGTAATCACGCCGGCTTCTTATTCTATTGTTTCCGTCTTCCCGCGTCAAAGCACGACCTTCGGAATTCGTGGTATGATGTTTCGCTTTTTTTCTCCACCGTGTTAGGGACGCTGGTTCGTTTTACTGCCTTTTAGCTTATTTTTTCTCTAAATGTGTTGGGAGTATAAAAGAAAGTTTAGGGGAGATCACTCCCGCTGGTTTTTCAGTAAGACTAAAAGATGGAAGGAGAGGGAACTTAACTTTAAAATAATAAACATGATGGTATTGGTTAATCTTCCATTTTATTTTGCATTCTATAAAATTTAGACGCTTGGCTGATTTTGGATATGCACATAGTTATCTATGCAAATGTGGCGTGATACTGTACAGACGCAGAAAATGTGAAATATTATATATTGAAATGAAAATGATCATCATTTTTCCATACAATGGGAAAACATTAAAAAAAGTATGTAAACATCATAAGACGATAAAATTATGGAATTTCATTAACTGATATACATAAAAAAAAAATGCAAAAATCGTATACCGATATGTAAATTTCATTATCAAAACTCATTATCAGCCATGTACTAACGGAGCAAAAACAAAAAGGAGAATTCTTCAGAAAAGTTACAAGTTAGCTGATTTCGGATTCTTAATTTCTGAAGGAATAATGAGACAATTACCTCTAAAACTCTATTAATAATGTTTTAAGAAGTTTTTTTTCTCTTGTCATTTCTTTATCTTTTAAGGAGCATGAAAAAAAGTACACATATTTTCGTCTGAGTATACGCTCCCAACAGTTGCAGGACGAAAATTCCCCTAAATCTAATAATCTGTTTTCAAAATTTATGAACTTTCTTACGACCTATTAAGAAAAAAGAACTCTAAAAAACAAAAGGTTTCTTGGAACAAAGAACTCTGAGAGCTACTAATTAAATAATCAGGTAATACTTTGACGTATGAAAAGGTGAATTGATTTTTAGCTCAAATTTTGACAAATACGCCTTTCTTTTTAGCGAAAATCTCCAACTTTATGACTCTCAAACTTAGGCAATTAGTTATAATGACGTTTTCATCGATTTTTTGCGTAAAAAAAGATTAGACTTTAAGAAGATAGAGCGAAAAAAAAATCACCTACACAGACTCATTCTCCTGCTTTTGTTGCCAGAGAGAAAAAGATAATATGAAGTTTACGGCAAAGAGATCAATAGTCTTCAACGTTTTATCATAATTTTCTTTCAGTTTGTACTTCAGAAGTTTTCATTATCGTCATGAATAAATGTTCTAAGCTGTGTGAAGAAATTAATTTTTGTTTAGGTATCTGACGAGACACAGAACCTATAAGAAATTTCTTTAAACAAAGAACTACATTATTAGGATCAAAAACACGATGTCGAGTCTTCAAGCCGAAGCGATGAGGTATGTAATAAGATTTTATCGATTACAATAGTGACGAGTATGTTAAAGAATTTTAGACAAAAGAAACATAACTTTCAGAACAAGAAGTAGTTGTTGAAGGCAAGGCAAAAAATTTCTATTTCAATATGGACGGATAACAAACTGGTGTGAAGAATTAAAAAAAAAAATTCTGCCTATTTTTCAAAGATTCAGAATCATTGTATTAAACATGCATCAATTTTGCAATCAATTTTGAAACAAAATATTTTTTTCAGATTTTCCGATAGCTGTTTCGGTACTTTATTAACAACAAGAGTATCGGAAAGTAAACAACTGTTATCCTCAACCTATTTTGGCAAGAAATAACGATTTTTCTTCATCGTGAGAAAATAATTATCCAGGATATTCTTAGAAAGAAATGATAAATAAATTCTTCAAATATTTTACGGTTTATTTCTTAGTTAACTTTTTTTTGCTCCAAGAAAAATTTGAACTTCAGTTTATTTGATATTTGGTGACAATAAATTTGTCTTTAGCAGAAGTGCTAGAAAATATATTTATCAAAATGCAAATTAAGAATGATTAATTAACAGTTTCACAAATAAACAAACAGTAAATAATACAAGAAATAGACAAAATTAGCCGAAATAAATTCCAAAAATAACATGGCAAGAAGATTATAGATATAAGCTACAATAACACATTATCTACGTAGCCATTTTAGCCAATAACCCAAGTAGCCCAAGATATTCTACAATATTGTATAATATCGTAAAAGAATTCCAGTCAGCTTTTGAAGAAGGCCTTTTGGCCGCTGAAAATTATTTGCAAATAATTTTTTAAAGTAAAGACTTTTACTGCATGAATTAAAACAACAAAACCAAAACTCCGTAGGAAAAGGGATGATTTAAAAAAATATGAACTAATTTTTATTATTTTAAGTCTCGAGTAACAGAATTTGCTTGTCACAGATGGAAATAATGCAGTTTAACGCATTCCTTTTCTCATTTTCAAACTAGTTGCTTCTTCCTTTAGAATCTAAACATGTCTGTTGCTATTCTATGAGAAAGTTCGTTTTATTTCTTTTATTTTTATCGAATAAATATCATAACTAACGTAATTTTAATGTGAATTTAATTCATTATAAATTAGTATTTCAATGGTGCATAACAATTATATATTTTATTGATATCTTCGTTAATTTTCCTTTAGTAATACCCAAATTCTGATATAGTAATATTCAAAATGCATTTCCAAAATTCTTATAAATCCAAATTTTAAAAGAATAATTTATTAACTCTGTAGGTGGGACAAAAAGTGATCACAGGCAGAAAAATGCGTTGCTTATTTGGTTTTTACGAAAATAAAAGTGAAAAAATTTGGGCAATCGATGGACGTTAATCTAGTAGAGAACATTAAATAAATTTTTGAACTTATTCACTTTAGGCATGAGCATTTACTCATTACCTACAAAGAGTAGATGTAGGATTTTGTTGTAACTTAAACCTTTTAAGGAAGTAGGTTAGCTTTTGCACCGTCAGTGGTTGATAGATTAGCTGGGTTGATGAAATAATATCCCAAAGAGCAAGCTTTCTTATCCAGTACCTCCGCCCGTCTTCGATGGAAACTGTCGAGGTTTTGTTTTGCAAGTGCTCTTAGAACAATTTAAAAAAAAACAACAGATTGAATGCACGTCGTAACAAAAGTTATTATGCTGCTATCAGGCTAACTGTAAAGAGCAGTTAGCCTTTTATAAGCAGATAACTGCCTGCCTCCATACACAATGTGCAGATAATAGCTGCATTAGTGCACACCTCCAAATGGATCGCAATTTCCGACCTCGGTAACTTCGCTATTCTTCAACTACCTCCAAGATTTTCGGCATATATCGAAAGTTCGCCGTAATTTCGACTTGATTCGGTATGGATTTTTGAATTCAAAGCGAGTACATTGATGCCTGTAAATTCGCTATGAAAAGTGTGTGCAAATTTTGTAGAATTATTGGATATAAATTCAAAAATGGAAAAAATAACTCCCACTAGAGTTTAAAAATATATATATATATATATACTACTTGCTGTAGTGAAAGAAGAGAATAGGTCGCAATTAATGCTATTGAGAGGGGAAAAGAGAAGAATGAAGTATACTATTATGCTAAGAAAAATTCTTAGTGAAGTACATTCTTCACTAAGAATTTTTCTTAGTTTAGTTTTAGCTATGTGAACGTCCCGTTTTGAAGAAACATGAGGACTATTTTGAACCGCGGTCAGATGACGAGGACGACATCTGAGCTGGCACTTCCTCTCCAAACTTCCGCAACACATCGGCGGGAGAACGTTTTGCCCCCTACGTACGATTTAACTTGCAACAGACACACATACACGGCGGATCTTCAGTGGAATCTGGTTACGAACCTGGAACCCTACGGCCCCGAAGCCGAGACCTTACCACGCCCCCCCCCCATATTTCTTAGATGTAAATTGTCTTAGTATCCATTTAATCCCCAATTTCGATGTTCTATATAAGAATGAGAGTACTCTCCAACGCACACAGATTATATAACAGATAGAGTCACAGTGCAAAACACTTTTACGGTGATGGAACATTTCGTACTAGAATGCCATTAGATGTAGAATCGTTGTATTGGAAAGGCTTAAAATCAACCGAAGTGTTCATCGACTTCGTATACTTTCATAATATGTCGTGTTTTGTGTTTAGCTTCCTAGTATAGAGAAGAGAATCGAATAGCATTTCGAACTTATTGTAATTGAACTACTTCAAAGTTAGACTTCTCGTCTTTATTTTATACAGAACAACAACTTTTGTGTCAAGACAACAGACCAAATTTCATTTATCTAGCTCTTTGCGTCCCTCCCCCCCCCAACCCCGGCCCCGCCCCCCCCCCGGGGGGGGGGTACGACCTGCTGTACCGTAGGTGAGGTGTAATGATGCCCCTCTCAAATTTTTGAAAGATCTTTATTTACCTACTAGTTGAATAGTAAATTGCGTGAACGGGGAACAAAAATTTTCCACGAACGAGGGGGGGGGGCTCCCCGGACACCCCATTGACGCCCCCCCGTTTGAGATACTGAATTCACACCTCAGAAAAAACAGGTCGACAGATTGTCAACCAGTAAACAGATTTGTTCCAGGATTTGATATAGATTTACAATTCTTGTGATAAAAGTATATGCTAAATTTCACATGTCTAGCTCATTACATTTTTGAATTATTATACTGATATACACACGGACGAACAGCCACACAGAATTCTCTTGAACGAACTTCGTTCGAAATTTGAAACAAATCTATAATTTTGGTGTAAAGACCACATACCGAATTCCTTTCGTCTGCTCGTTCCATTTCCCAGTTATGGTGTCTACAAACAGACTGACTGACAGACATAATACCATATTTTTGTTCTTTTTTTTTGGGGGGGGGGGGGGGGGCCAGAGAGATCTAAAACGTGGAGACCTATCAAAATTTCGAGGCCGAATTTTTAGATCTAAAACGTGGAGACCTATCAAAATTTCGAGGCCGAATTTTTTGATCATTACTAGACTTGCTCTTAGAATATTTCGTTTTGGAGAAAGTAAAAAAAAAACTGTTTAAAAACACGAAGATTGAAACGAATAAAAGAAACCGTATTTGTACAATTTATGCATACCTTGAGTAAAAATTAGATTTAGGAGGAAGAAAATTTCAAAGTTAAGGAAATTAAGTTAATGTGGCTATAAACTTAATGGCCATAGCGGTAAAACTTATTTGGCAGTTGACTAAGTGTATCTTTATTTTCTCTGGTTTGTTACTATTAGTACAACCTAAGCAGTAAATAAAATATTTTGGTGATTAATAGTGCTCAAAAATAAACTCCTGGAAGTCTTGTGATGTGGTCTTCCACGCTTCGAAAAATTTAAATAAATTTGTTCGTGAAAGAAATTTCCAAGTTAATATGAAAATTAGCTACAAAAATATGCACAAAAGTTTATAATCTAAAATATAAGGATATCTCCATCATCTGGCATAAAGAAAATTAACCCCTTAACAATGAAACCCGAGCTCAGTTCGTGTATCGAATAATGGCATTTTTACATTTATAATATAAAATTAAGTCATTCTTAGACGCAGGGACGATTAAGCCGTCTAGAGACCTTTTAGGCTATACAAGTCTCGGGGCTCACCCTTTCCCTCCCCAACTTTCAAAAGCAGATATTTTTGTATTGATTTTAATTTAATATCTATATAAGCAGTTTCAAGTAGCAAATTTTGACGAGCTGAAATTGTAAATAATTTAATTACAGATCATTTTCCAGAGAGTTGATTTCAATATATCAAGTATAAAAAATGCAAAATAAAAATTTAAGCGTAATTTTATACAAAATAATAAAAAAAAAGTGACACAACTTTTTGAACACAATTTAAATACCATCTAATTATAGAGAATCGAACATTTTTTCAATTAGAAAGCAAAAGATTTTTTAAATTTATAAAACAACATATTCAACTTGCAAAAGGTAATTATTAGGAATGTTGTTAGAATAAAATTCCAAAATTTAAACAATACTTGATTTTAATTTGAATAAATTTGAGTGCATGGCTTTTCTAAATTCAATGAAAACAAAATTAAACTATTCTGAAAGTACTGTAAAAATAAAAAAAATAAAAATCTCGAGGCCTCCTAACGTTGCTGGGCCTATAGGCAGCTGCCTACTTTACCTATTTAACAATCCGGTCCTGCATAGACGTCATCATTCGATAATGGACAGTAAATCCATTAACATCTGAAGTGTTCTATGGTATGGAAGTGCTATTTAGTTGAATCAATACGACAACACATTCCCAAAACAGAAGGGGAGGGGGGTCATCTAATTAGACGGTACAGAAAACTGCACAGTTAAATGGTTAAATATATTTTCTGATAGTAGAAACGGCAATTGTGATATTTTCCAACTCAGTATCTTCTTTATAACAAGGAATTTCCGTACATCATGCTATTATTTGATGTAAACTCGGAGAACTGAAATATTAGATGTCTCATATTAGTAATCTATCTTAATATAAGCATGGAGGAGTATTCTACACTCGACTTTCTCGTACACTAACAAAATACGGCGTGTTTCCGGCTTCATAATACAGTGAAGGAAACTAAGTATGGATATTGAGTGTTTTCCTTCTCAGCGATTCTATGACGTACCTATGGGGGGCGGCAGTCCATCCTAGGCGACACTTAGAAAGGGGCGGCAAAATCAGACATGCAGGAAAACAATTTTATAACTAAGAAGAGCAGCGAAACTAGGTCAATGATTGTGCACATAAAAAAAAATCTATTGTAATTCAGATTTTTCGCCCTTTTTCGGTAAATTGCCGGTATGTGAAAGAAAATCTGGTGGTGGAAGCACGATTTCACAACATATCTGCAGATATCAAGGACATCAAACGAATTTCCCCCTGGAATTATTATTTTTTTTATTATGAGGTTTATGTAACTTCGGGCGGCAAAAGTTGCAAATACGCAACTGCAGCGATTGGGTCGTAGATAGAATTATCGTGTTCACATGGACAAACAGACATATTTCGTCCAAAATACGGCAGAAATCTCCAATTTGGGTGAAACTGTCGCATATGAAATTTCATATATGTATCTCATTGCGTTTCCGAGTTGTCGTGTTCATAGAGCAACAGACATAATTCCAAAATTGTGTTTTTCGGACTCGTGAGGTCTGAATCGAGGGGATTCATCAAATTCTAGCGCTCGAATTGTTTGACGATTAATTACTTTCTCTTTGTATACAAGAAAGTAATAAAACTCATTGTGGGTATGTGGTTAAGTATGTTCGACATCTCTTAAACCACAGGATAAATTTCAACCAAACTTGGGATAATTAATGTTAAAGACAAGAGAAAAAACAACGTCAATTTTTCAAATTGTATTCAATTAATTGGAAATTAATACAAATTTTGATGTTTTTCAACATTAAATACAGAGCAAGTTATTGCACACACACAAAAAAAAAGATTCCAAAAATTGTCTTAAATTACCTGATAATTTTTTTAAAAATTAACAATTTCAATTAGACCAATTTCATCTGTGTTCAATTTTTCCTTTAATTTCTAAGCGTAACATCGCTATTCATCGTCGTAATGTGGTTAAGGGGCACAACAGCAGGAGACGTTTGATATGAGATTTAAAGTGCACCAGGCCTACAAACGTGGTAGATTTTGGATAGAATTGAATTTCGAGCTGTAGATCTCCTGGTCAAGAAATTACTATTAGGCAACAAAAACGGACAGATAAATCCGTTTTGATTACTGGCACTACATCATGTGTAATTGTTTTTTATAAGAGAGAATCATGGTTTTCAACAAATTTTAAAATTCATTTTGGAGTGATTTTTTTTTCTTTTGCTCAGTTGCGATTTTGTAAAATGTTATTTAATACAGTTTTTCTTAACTTTTTAATATTTTTTATAAATTACTTGCATTTCTGATGCTATATGTTCTAATTTTAATGATTCTAAATATTTATAAAAAGAAGGCATAGCTTTAAAATCCAGTTTGTTCATTCAAAATGAAAATTTGAATTCATAAAATTTCAGATCTTTTCTTATGTAAGATAACAAGTAAAATAACGATATAACACATGGTTTTTTTTTGAGTTGACGATTCCAATTTACAAATTATACGAATCTCATGGGAAAATATTGTTTACTATATTTCATTCATCTGAAACCCAATATATTTGATATTAGGGCTTAGAAAAAAGTAAATAAAATAACATGATAGTATTAACATAGCATGAATACATTTATTCAAAATATAGTAAATATAAACTACATTCACATTATCTAGAATACCAAACAGTAGCATGTTGCTTCAGTCGCCAGCACAAATTAGGATGGGGAGAAAAAATAAGATTTGTCACAAGATATTCCAGATTCCCAATTGTGTTATATACAGAAACATTACAAGATTATCAAAGCTAGAACTATAAAATAATCGGAAACTACAACAAAAATAATTAAATTCTATTTATAAAATATATTTTAAAGTAAATTTAATTTCAATAAAAACAGAAGTTTCAAAGAAAATTGACTGTATTGAATAGCAGTTAGTGATATACTTTGGCTGAACTGTGTCGCATTCTTTGGCATAACATTTGGTAGAAAGTATGGCTTTGGCAAAAAGTGGTTATGTAATAAGGCAATTTCATCATGGTTAAGGTAAAAATTGCAGTTCTTGCAATAAAAAAGTGCCCAAATAATTAATTAAAATCAAATAACAAAACTAGAAGTCGAATAAAAAATGCAAAAATAATAAAATACAGAACATCATATACAAATTATAAGCCAAAGTTAAGTAAAACTAATGCAAAGTTCCAGCATGATTTAAACTTCATATATATCAAGTCAAATGATTTGAACAAACATAACTAGCAAAACGAACTTTGCAGCTCTGGAAAGTTAGGAACGATACTTGCAAAAAAGAAAATAAAAACAAGATTTTACTTTTTGCAGTCAAATTACAAACATAATAAAATATTAATTTTATAAATAAAAAGGTTCATAAAAGTAATTGTATCAAAAATATTACATTTGCTTGTGCTGGAGTACAATAAGATAAGCACCATGCTTAAAATATTTTGCTTTAAGATTCCATCCATTAAGAAATTCACAATTTAAGAACAGTACATCATAAATTAAAAATACTTTGAAATTATTCATACACAGTTTCTTTAATCAGTTAGTGATCAATAGTAGTGAGAAAATTATTGTGATCAATAATAATCAGATATATAATGTTTTATTATTTTCAACAATAATAAATCCATTTGTAAAAAAGTCATTTTTCTCTAATTTTTAAAATTAGTACAAAGAAATTTTACAAAAAAGCTGAAAATATCCAATTTGTTTATCAAAAAGCTTGAGCCTGATAAAAAGATTTATCATGAAATATTTTGTTGTCACTTTTAAGATAAAGAAAGAACATAAGTTTTATAATGTGAATTATTTCCAAATATAAACACAGATATAAGATAAAAAATTAATAAAAGACTATGTTTTGTAATATGATAAATGGAAATATAATCATTTAGTTGTGGAATGGAAATATAATGAAAATTTTTATTCCACAACTGATATCTCATATTTTACTAATGGATTTGCTAAATATTTTATTTAACTTCACAATCATCATAAAATGTACATAGATATAAGGTTTCTTTTCTAAGAAGCCTATATTTTTCCATCTATTTTAAACACGATAGAATCTGAATCAAAATCCCATTGCAACTTTTATTTAGATGACTTGTAACTGGCAGAATGAAAAATTAAATAGAATATTTGATGTTTATATAGTAAAATTATAGAAATCTATATTTCCTATTTAGTACTGCATTCCTTACAGCAGTGAGAAAAAATAATGCTACAATACATATTTTCAGCATTCTCAAACAAATAAAACTATTTACAAATTATTAATTTAATTTCAGAATATTTGACAAAAAATATAACTTTCAAAAATAAAATTCTACAATAGAAAACAACCACTTTGAATTTTCGCACAGCAAAAGAAAATAAACCTTACATTTCTTAGCTTCTAGCTGTTTTGAATAAATATGGAATGAAACGAAGCAAAGTTAAAAAAAGGGCTTCATATAAATTTGACACTAATGATTCTTACTTTGATTCACAATCGAACAAAATTTTAAAAAGCACAAAATGAATGCAACAAAAATAAACAAATTAAATGCATGACTTGTTCTCAATACAGACTGAGTTGTGTTAAAATAAGAATAAAAAAAATTATAAACACCAGGATAATCACGTAAACATAAAACAACTAAAAAATAAACTCAACATAAACCAAATTATATTCTTGATTTTACAATATATTTTTTTTAAAATTGAGAAAATAATTCTTTACTGTAAGATGAAATGCATCTGATATTTTTCAAAAATCAATCATCAAAACAAATTTACACTATATAGTACTCGATAAGCCAGCTCCGAGAGATTGCTTTAGTATTTGTTAAGAAATAATCTACTGCATCATGAAAGAAGTACTACAAAAAACAATTATTTAGTAATGGCATTTGGAAAGACTTATTCTGCATGCATAACTGAATGCAATAACTGAATTTTCAGTTTATTGAGAAAACAAATAAAAAAGTTATTACTTTTATGACAGCTTTGAGATTAACTTATAATCTAGAAAAACAATACTCATTCAGTATTACCTCAGAAATAAAAAAAAAAAGGAATTTTCTCAGCAATTTTAAAAGAAAAACTTCCAACAACAAAAAGTGAGAATGCTTCATAAAAAATATTTTATAAAGTCTATATTTCATCTAGTAAAAAGACACTATAAAGACTTATGCATAGATATAACAGCTTAGAAAAATGCTTAAATATTTTGATGGCATCACAGAAGAAACACTTTACTCCCAAAAGTCACATTGGACAAACTTTTACACAATAGATAGTACAAACAAAAAACAAATCAGAAGAAATTAAAACATACTCAGTAATATTGAAATACATCACATTCTCTCATCTGTATTTTAAAACAATTTAAAAACAAGTAAATACCTTTTTTAATAACATATGTACATATTTCCCAATCAGATCATAATGTCCTAAATTTCACAATAAATATAACAATCAAGAAAGATTATAAATGAATTTAATCAGGCTAATTGAATGATTTGAGGACCATAAACATCACAGGAACATTGACTAGTGGAAATATTCATTTTAAATACAATTTGAAGAAAATTGGTATACACACAGGTCACAACAGATTAGTTTAGATCACCAACACTTAAATAACAAGTAATATAATCAAATTTTACACTTAATTTCAATTTGATTACACATTAAAATATGAAACATGCTAACATATAGTTTACACTTTCAATATATGTAACATTTTCATAATATAGCAACATACAGAAATACAATTTCTCATAATTTCATAATTAATGATTATTCCTATTTAATTTTTAAATTGTAGTGGTGCTTAATTTATAATGTTAATCAGAAGGAAAAATCCCAAAATATTGAAATATTAGGAATGTGTTTAAAAATAAAACAATATTCAGGATAAAATCATAACAGAAAAAATTTTAGTCTTGGAGATAGACAAAACTAAAAGAAAACTATAACGAAAAAATTCCTACAACTTTTGGTTTAGTCAATAAATGCATACGATCTTTTTAATGTTCACAGAAATTAATAAAAAAAAGAAAGAACTTTGGTACTGAACAAATGCTTGGCATGATTTAGAACATCTATATATGAAATTTCTGTCAGAAATACAGCTGAAAATTCCATTGAAAATTATTAGTTGTTTGATGCAATGCATAAAACAAGAGAATTCTCCCCACCACTGAATCTGTTTTCAAGCACGAGAATCATTTTCTCTATGAGTCAACAGAAGTCTACTAATTTCATGATCCTTGTTTCATCTAGCTGAAATTTTTACACATAAAGAATGGATGGCATTATGGACACATGACTAACTTACATAAAAATCACTTCAGTGCTTCAGCAGGCATTTACTAAACAAACAGTCATGACTAACGATATCTTTAAATTTCTTTAAAATTACAAAATAAAAATAAAGATAAAGGATGCATTAATAGGGAAAATGGGTTATGTTAGCAGCCTTTATCTTAGATCCCTAAAAATGGCAGTATTTATAATCAACTTGATAATTAAAAAAAACTTTGTACTAAAACATATAACTTACACAAGCACAGCAAAATTAAAAATGACTAACAAACACCAAATGCAAAAAAAGCATGAAATCTATATATTTTGAAATTCATGTAAAGTGTCACATGGCTGATTTAAAAATCACTTTATGCATCATTTCAGCTCCTTTTAAAGTATAAAACTCTCTGAAAAGTATTCACATCTGAACAAATTGAAAACAAAAATATTTAAATGATATTATATTTTTCATGGTAAACATTCACCGATAACTTTAAGCATTTTTAAGACTTAAAAAATTATTTCAGTTATAACCATCATAAATTTTCTACTGACTCTTCACAAAACTATAATGATAAAATTAATTACTGATAACTAAATTGTTTTGTAGTTTTGCTGATTAATAAATCTTTAAGACAGATTCGAGTCCAAAAGTTTTATGCTTAAATTAAGTCTTATGACTTAAGTTATCTTATATCTTAAGATACAAACTTGAATGTAGTCAGGTATAGAACTAAAATTATTTTTGTAAAACTGGGTCTTAAAGTATTTCCAGAGTTTTGTATGAAATATAATGAATGATGATTTTGTAGCTTCTTAGATGAAATTTTATAAAATAAAATAAGTTAAATGAATATATATAAAAAATAGTTGTACAATTTTCATTAACAAGCTTTTTAAATAAGAAAGTAACTGTAAAAAAACACCAAAAACAATGACCATGAAATAGCTGGACTTGCTTTGAAGTGTGAATTAATAATTTTCAGTCTATAAAAAACATCAGCTCTTACCAAAATTTTAATCAAGGACACTTTAATATTAATCCAACCTAAACATTCACATTTAATGTAATCCACATGCCTCATATAAACCTCATAACAAAGCAATTAAATATGTCAAAAAAAAGAATCAACAACAAATCAGAGAAGATTTTTTTTCATAAAATAAAAAGATATACCATGAAAAAATTCTAGAGTGTAATGAAATTTGCATGCACTATACTTAAGTATTTTCTTCTAAGTGAAACAGTAAAACAAAATTAACGAAATCTTTCGACCTTTAAAAAAAGATAAAAAAAAAAAAAAACATTTAAAAAATTAAGATTTATCTCTTAGTGGTATTCATATTAAAAAAATTCTAAAAGCTTCCACAGAAAGCTGAAAGCCAAAACTCTACTAAGACCAATGTCTAACACAAAGGTAATATCTATTTACATAGTAATTAATTCTTATACCAGGTAAGGAAAGTGTTTTGCTGCATGCCCTCAATCCTGAAGTATAAGATCAAGAATGTACGATTGTATTCAAACAGAGAAGCTGGTACATGATTTAATCCACTTCTGGGGCAGCAGAGGAAGCTATACTTTCCATTTCATAAGAAGAGTCATGTTTTGCAAGGATACGGAGGAGTGGACGTAGCTTAAGCCACCATTGATGTTTGGGTATTCTGTGTCTATAAATAAAAGACAAAAAGTATCAGCAAGAACTTTCAAATAGTTGGAGAAAGAAAAAATTCACCCTAGCCTATAAAAATTTTACATAATAAGTGAAATTTCTAAGAAGTTTTTGGCTTAACTAAAATTTGTTAATGGAAATAATTTCCATGATTTATTTCTTTATTATCAAGGATTGAGTTATGCCTGTTTGAAATGGCTAAAATGTGGAAATCTATAATTCATCTGGGAATTATTCCCTGTGAAAACTCATATTTCAAGATTATTTATAATTATCTATATGTTTAGACCAAGTCTTCTTGAAGTATGGGTTCCAACCCACACTTGTGGCTGGAAAAACTCTCTCAGTACTGTTTTAATTAGTGGCGAATCCAGGGGGATGCTATGGAGCTGCAGCCCCTTCCAGAGCATAACAAAAATTCTTGATTTTTTTTTTTTTTCAAATCACTAAACCTGCTTGTTCTTAATCTCCTTTAAAGAAAAAAAAAAGCGGTAACAATGCTTCCTGGATTGAAAGGCTAGAAAATTTTCCCTCTTTTGTAGTCATTCTACTCAGGTTTGTAGCGTTAACGGAGACAAAAACATTTTTTTTTTTTGACTAGATATTTCATTGTGTTTTTATTAAATTATCAAAAGTATTGTGATGTCCTCTGTGATTGCTATTGCCAGGTGAGTAAAGTTGAAGTGATTTGACCTGCATATTAGGGTGGATCGAAAAGTATAGGAAAAAAATTTTTTTTGGAAATTATTTTTGGCATGGGGCGGAAAAGTTGTGTCTTAAGTATATTAGCTTATATAATTTTTTTTATTGAAATTCATTTATATCTTCCGGTGCCCCAAGTGCCTCAAATATATTTAAAAATTGAATTTTTTATGAAAATTTGCAATTTTTTTTGTTTTGTTTTGAAATTATTTTTGGCATGGGGTGAGAAAGTTGTGTCTTAGGTATATTAGTTTACATATATTTTTTTATTGAAATCCATTCATATCTTCCAGTGCCCCAAAAATAATTAAAAATGATTTTTTTTTGAAATTTATAAAAAAAATATTTTCAAAATTCCCTTTAGCGCCGGGTAAGAAAGTTTTGTTTTGGGTATATTAGTTTACGTTTTTTTTATTATTATTCAAATTCATTCATATGTTCTGGTGGCTCAAACGCCCTCCAGAAAGTTAAAAAGTGACATCTTTACAAATATCTATTAAAAATTGTGAATTAATGCAAAATATTTGAAAAATTGGTAGATTATTCAAGTATTAAAGTATACTTATAAATAATTATAATTTTATAATAATACATGAAGAATAAATTTAATAGTCAGAGCAATAAATCACAAAACTTATAAAAAGTGAACTTACATCATAGATTTTTTAATTCTATTAGTTTGAAGATTTACATATTTCTAAAGGATGTAATCCTTTTTGGTATTATAATGCTTGATAAGACTTCTTGATTGTATCCTATTCAATATGAAGCCGTGTCTCTTCTCTTCTCCATATACACTTTTCAACGCTTCAGACACTAAGCGAAAACATCTTTCTGCAGCTTGGGTATGGCATGGATATTTTGATCATTCCTCCGTTTTTCTAACTTACCATGGGCTCAATTTCTTTAAATGGCACATTTATCAAAAGAGGTGGTTCAAAAGGTCCAACTCGTTGCCAGTTAATAAGTGCAAAATAATGCTTTGCTTTAAAGTCTATTTTTTGGTACTTGAAAAGTTCTTATTCTGATAATCCTCTGTTTTCATTTCTAGCACAAATTAGTTTTCGTAGCGCTGAAGACCTTATATTCTCTCTTTTATCTGTAAGCATTGACAATAGCAAATTTTCAGGATAACAAAAGAAGCTATTTCGTTGAGTAAAAGTGTCATATTTCTTAAATTTGGTCCCAAATATCTAGAAAATGAGATAAGTCTCCAAATATGCCGCGCTCCTTCTGTTATGGAGGGCTTTGTCTTGACATGGAACCAAACAGGTTGCATATACCTTCATAATATACCTTGCAAGAATAATAAGATTGTCGGATGACTTTTCTGCGACCACATACAGCCTTAAAATTCTACCTGCAAATGTTATCCACCTTGAGTGAGCAATTGAACCAGGCTTTCTTAATACCAGGTCAGAATAATATTCACCACGTGATATCGCTAGGCAAATATCATATATATATTGCTGATCATTGCTGAGAACCATTCTATCTATATTATCTGATATATTCTCCACACTTATTGAAGAAAAAGGCAGGATTTGATTTTTTTACAAATTGGGTCGACAAAATTCTTTAGGACAAGTTGTTGCACAATCCAAAGAATTTAGTAGATGACGGAGAGGTAACTCATTTGCTTGAAGCAAACAAATGCACCACTGTAATGGTCTATTGAGGCCAGTTCCATCAAACGAATAATACCTCCCTTGTGTCCCGTATTAACATTTGTTCCATCATACCCAATTGAAATGTTAGCCCATTTAATTGATATTATTTGATATAAAAACAATTGAGTATTGCTTCTTTTATGGCCTTAGCTCCTCCTGTTGCAGCATTAACATGTCCGATATACACAGAGTTAGGTTCGTTTACAGGAGTATAATGCTCCTCCTTCGCGGTCTTTGGGCAGTACTTTGTGTCCTTCTTAATTAGCACTTTTGTGTTGTCTTTTCTCCCATCGAAATATAATCCGGTTAAAAGAGACCAAGACACTGTTAACTTAGTAGACTCTGCAACTGCATTTTATAGCTTTTTACCCTGTATATGAAATTTATTGCGTTCTACCACATGCGAAATCGTGTACAATTCCAATGTCTTGTAAAACAACACTGGCAAATGAAGCAACTTCTCTATCTGAAATTTAGTATCGATCACATTTCCTTGCTAAGGTAGGGAAATCTAAACGATTTTGTGATTGATATTCCAAGGTATATCAATCGTGGAGGAATACATAGTGTTGAGCTCAAGTAGCTCCATTGATTGAGCATGAGCAGCATCAGCATCAGTTTTAACCATTTTAAGTTTTATTCTTTTGTCTTCCATCTGTTTCCTTTTTCCCTTTTCTTTTAGTCGCAATTACGTCCACTCCTCCAATAACCATTTTCCTTTCTAATCTTTGATCTTTTATAAACAATCCCGCAACAAGTGGAATTGTCGTGCCTTTTTGGCATTTATATGTATCGAAATTTGTACACTTACAAAATGTGATATCGAACAAACACGATATTTTTTCATTACGACAATTTTCCAATTTTTGTTGGAATTTTTTATCATTCCTTCACCTTTTCCTCTATGTTTATTCCTGTAAAATCGTTTCTTTAACACATTTTTTATTTTTAATTTTTAATTCGAAATTTGCATAAAAATCGTTTTTTGCAAATATTTAAGTGTCTTGGGGCACCGGAAGATATTGAACATAGTTGAAAAAATTTTGCGTGTATGCTAGTACACTTAAAAGACAACTTTTGCACCCTATGCCGATTATTTTATCCAAATTTCGAATTTTCGATCCACCCTACTGCATATGTCATGAGGTCACTTTTTTAAAAAATTTTTTTTCCCCCCCCCCCCCCCCCCCCCTCCCTGACCAAAATCCTGGATTTGCCACTGGGTTTCATATTTTTTGACATTTCCAAGCAAAACCAGTGACCAGTTGAGTCAAATCATCTTGACTTAAAAGATTTCATTATAATTTGCTAAATAATCTTTTTAATAAGATTCCCTTTTATTTGTTCTTATTTAATGCTCCATTTTCTTGATTATATTCCAGTTTTGAGGTTGCAAAAATTTCCTCCACCCCAAAAAAGTTTAAGAAGCCCTGGTTTACACAATACTCATAACAAGAGGCAGCCTTATGCACTATACCAATATGAGTGCTGTAAATTTTAAACTTACTCTGTACAGTGTAAATTTAGTCTGTTTCAACTACTTATATTTTTTGCCTCTTTTAATTAACAAAGAATAGTTTAATACTTAGTTAAAATAATTTACTAATTATATTTTTGATTTGAAACAGTTAAGTGTTTTAACTAATTAACTTTTACTAACACTCTAACTTCTGTTTAATTGGAGGTTATTTCTGAGATTACTTCTGTTTAATTGTATGTTATTTCTCTATAAATGGGTCATGACTCCAAACAAAATAATACCGTGATTGTGGAAATTTTGAAAATGATTTCTTTGAGATTCTTTTATATTTGTATAGAAAATGTTAAAATATCATATGAAATGAAAAAAAGTTCATTCAAAATTAACAAAAATATTTTGAAAAAATTATATAAAGCTAAATTTTTATTTATCATTCATTAATACTTCATTGTCTTATTTATTTTAAAACTTTGGGGTCGTGAATAATTTCTCGATACAGAAAAGCATTAAGTGAAAAAGGCACAAACCCCTTTTTCTAATAGCTTTGAAATTAAGAGGAGAAACTGCTAAGAATATGGTGACATTCTTCAGTTACATTCCATAGTTGAAAAGAAAACATGTATTTGTTACTGAGCATGTGCAGCCCAAGAAAAAGGAAACTGGGTTGGAAAGAGTTCCATTAAATAGTTTTTCACTTCCCAAAATATCTTCATTCTAAAGATTTTTACAATTTCCCATCTCCTAACAAATGCTTCAAGAACAATTTTTATTAGTTGCACTAGATTGTTGATGATAGATTTAAATATTAGAAACTAAATGAAGAATAATTTAAATTTAAACACTGGAAAAGTTGGGGGTGCTGAAGTTCATACACACAAGTCAACCCTGCTCATCAAAAAATAATTTTCTTTCCCATGCAAATTAACAGTTAAACAAAAGATAATTAAACGATAAATATATTAGATGGTACTTCAAATAGCTTAGATATTTAAATAGAGAAAAAAAATTATATGTACTTGAAGTCAGTTTCTTGTTTCAGAGTCTGTACTGGAGTAAAGAGATATTGTCTCCTTACTAAGCCCATTAGTACTGCAGTATCCGGAGATGTACAGCAAATTTTACCATCAGGTTGCTTATATTGCTTTAGTTGTGTTAGAAGCCAATCAGTAGCTTTAGCTGCCATTTTTGTACCAAAATTTCTATCAAATGGTGAGGGACTGCCACCCTAGAAAATTAAATAAGTTATACATTTCTAATCGTTTCTTGGAAAGTAAAAAAAAAAGATTCAAATCAGTAAAAAATATGTGTTCTTAACAAGCCAATTAGATAAGAATCCTAAATAAAAAATGTTTAATCAATCAAACACATATATTGCTGCATATCAAAATATACAAAAAACAAAACGACAAAAAAGGAAGACAAAAACTAAATAAATTGAAAAATGCCATGGCAAGCCGCTCAGCAGGAGGAGAAGCCCGCCTATGAAATTCATTAGTACTTTTTTCTGCTAAATGGCATACGAAAAATCGTAAAAATTTGTCGTTCTTCCCCCAAAAAGCACCAGCCGTTAAAATAGAAAAAACTCAGGATTAAAAGAAATATAAAGAAGTCGATTTCAAAAAATTGAGAGCTAAAAATCCGAATACACAAAACTTGGATTAAAAAACGAAATGAAACACAGAAATATTCACAAAAATATAAAAAAAAGTCTTACCACCGCTGGAATCCACAAAAGAGCTACTAAAGTTGCACGAGGTAAAGAAAAAGGCTTACTACCATTGGAATCCACAAAAGAGTTATTGAATTTTTTCCATTTTAACGGCTGGTGCTTTTGGGGGGAGGGGGGATAACGACAAATTTTTACGATTTTTCGTATGTTGTTTAGCAGAAAAAAGCCCTATTTAATATCATAGGCGGGTTTCCCTCCAGATGAGCGGCTTGCCATGATATTTTTCAGTTTATTCAGTTTCTGTCTTCCTTCTTCTTGTCCTTTTGTTTCTTGTATGTTTTGATATATTGCTTTTTTTTGACGCAGCTTTTGCGCGAATGTAGAATTAGCTTTCTCTTTTAATATAAGTTTTCTTATATTTGCGCATTATTTAAATTTTTGTATTTTCCAAAATATTTTGGGTTTTTTTGTTGTTTTTTATCTTATACAACTATATTTATAAAAGGAAATGTTTGTGCGTCTGCGAGCGATATCCAGATGAATCTATCACCCTTACAGCTATGAAATTTGGCACAGAGGTAGTCTTAATGGTGACTCAATGCACTTCGAAGTCCAAAATTTTCAAATTTTATCTAGAAAATGCTTTATTTAATATTTTGCTTTTTTTGTGATTTTACGCACTAATTTCTAAATAAAATAGGTTTTGACAATCGTAGGAAGAAAAGTAGATATACCATCGGAAAGAGTGGACAATTTTCTTTCTAATGAAGTTGGTTTTGAATGTCTAACGTAATTTACTGAATTTTGAGAAATTTTTAAAAAGTAGTCGGTTAACCCTAAAATCTTTGGTTTTAATTTCAATTTCTTACATGCGTCGTTCTAATTTTGTTATTAATTTGAAATTTGTTGAAGTAATAAATATGACAATTCTCCGTGATTTAGAACAAGAATAGTTAAAATTGAACAGTTTGTTGAATTCTAATTAAATTTTTTAATGTGTTAAAAATCTTCGCTTCATAATTCCCTTCATGATTCTTCGTAATCAAGGTCGCATGACATCTTTTCCCAACATACATTTCGTCAAAACCACGTGACGTCCTAATCCCTTTGCTTTCAAAGAGGTTTTGTAAGAATTTGTTTGTTTTTATAAATTTTGATAGTCGAGCATATGGCTGATATCTTTAATTATAGAAGACTGGAAAAAATGAAATATGACTTCAAGGAGCTTCAAATTTAAACCTGAAGTGAAAGATTTCATCTCTTTTTTTTTTTTTTCTCTTCTTCTTTGATTCATTTTGGACATATTTAAATACCATAGAAATTATGTTTGTCTGTATCTTTCGAGGCTTATTGGTCCATTTGAAATCGTTTAAAATTTCATTTGGTTTTCATTCTTTGACATTTTACCTGGTTTATAGAAATCAATCCTTTAAATCCTAAAACTTTTTTTTCGAAAATATCAGTTTATTTGGTACTGTAACTTCAATTTGAAATCATTTAATTGTATGGCTTTAACTAAAAGTATCTAATGTCACCAATTAACTATTTTAAACCGGATGCAAAGATTTTAAATGCATCAGCCTTATTGAATATAACATTTTAGAGAGCGAACCAGCTGGTTGTTTTTACTCAGTTTGAATTCTAATAGCATCATTTTTAGTAAACTTTATAATTTCATTGTCGCTTTTTTTTTAAAAGTATCTTCAGTTAATGTCATTGTCGCGAAGAAAAATAAGTGGACAAAGTAAATAATATATATATATATTGATTTTGTTTTCAAAAGTGTATTTTATTTCATTGTGGGCTTTTTAAAAAACTTTGTTGAAATTCATGATACCAAGGGCGATGCCGTGTGGGTACTGCTAGTATATATATATAAATGGTATGACATTTTTATCTAAAATTAATAATTATTAATATATATATAACATCATTTCGCCCCCTTATCTAGAATCATTAAAATTCTCTGTAATTGGTTTAAGTGGACATGAAGTGAAAGTAGACCAGATCCAGCCCATTTTTGTGAATGAAAAAAAAAACTTTACTAATAAACCTAAATAAAGAAAAATTTTAAAATAAATTATAAAACTAAGACAAGAGAACTTAACTAATAATAAAAGAAAAAAATAAAAGAAAAACTTAACTAATAAAAGGAGAGAAGAAAATAATAATAGTAAAGAAACAAAAGTCCTTTCTAATAGTTTTAAAAAGCCCATGGTATTACCCTTAAAATCATTATATATATGAATAGTTTTAAAAAAAATATAGTCAGTGGTTTGACCATGAAAAACTTACAGTTTGTAGAAAGAGCATATGAAAATGAAATTCAATGATTTTAAGTTTCCATTTTGAAAAAGTTATGACAAAAAATCTTGCTTTTATTCCATGTCTACTAGGGCAGTCACATATTAATGCTTTATATACAGCTGAATAATTTACTGAAAAAAAAAAAATCTCTGTGATGTCAGTGAAAACATTCAAGCATTAATACTAATCTTCAATAAACATTTAACTTTAGACCCAAAATTTTTGTGGAAAAAATTAGCAATATATATAATTCATTTAATTATGATTTTTCATGCAAGTTAAGAAATGATAAATATTTACCTGCTGCATGTGCCCAAGAACATTCATTCTAGTTGAAAATATATCCTTTCCTTCTTCGGAATAGAGGCGAAATATAAAATCAGTGGTGTAATTTTCATTTGCCTTTTCATTTCTAAAAATAAAATAATAGCATCGTCAGACAAAATTTGTGCTCAATAACATAAGGAAAGAGCACACCAAGTAAATCTACCAAAAATATTATGCTAAATACTACTTTGAAAAGAAATGCATAATTAGTTTAAGTGTGCTCCTGTCTTTGACACTATACAATATTTTAAATTTATTTTTATAGCAATTCTGAATATACATCAGTAAGATGCTGTAATTTATGAGATAAGAAATTTTAACAACATACAAAAAGGAATAAAGGATAGAAGATAACAAGCATATGTTACAAAATTTTATAACTAAATGTTTGGTTATCATTAGTAATTAAAGCTAACACATTAACTTTGTTTATTGGACTAATAATATTTTATGAGAATGCCAATTCTTTACGGATACAATTAAAATCTTAAAAGCTGGGCATTCACGAGAAAGAAAGGCTAAGCCATTTGTCCCAACAACTGGTTTGTATTCCACTTATTTTAGTCGAAAAATTAGGCAAAACATTTACGGACGTTCCAAAGTTTGTTTTGAGATAAGGTTCAAAGTCGCAGAATTCTTCACACCCTTTACTCCTCCTCCCCCACAAGACGGATTTCCGATTTTACTTTCAACATGATCTAGCCTCGTCGTGGGGTCCCTATCTAAGCAAAACTATTATTTTCCCACTACCCTTGCAACGAGGTCCTCAAATCACTACCTGGCCATTCCAATCAGCTTTCAAACTATTCGGAATTCCATCACTTTAATCCATTTGAGCCAATTTTCATCGCTTTTAAAACTGACAATTGGTTTTTCCTTCCCGTGTTCCAAAAATTCCAAAGTGGAGCAGCGGTGAATGGCCCGCTTTACATGTTTTAGGCCGGCAATTCATCTGTAAACCATTTCATCCATTTGACTCAAGACTGTTTTTTTCCCCACCCATTCAAGTCGAAAAATCAGGCACGCCCATTCATCTGAAGTTCCAAAGTGCGCTGGCAGTAGGGGAGAGCGATTTTCTTCCCCCCCTACAGCTGATCTTCGATCCCCCTATCCCTTCCCCCACTCCGCGGATTTCAGATTTGCTACCCTCGTAGCAGGGTGTCGACCTAGTCAATCGTTTGATGTGCCGACTAGCCTCGCAAAGGATCGGCGCAGGAACTGCCGGAGTTTGGTTTGATTTCAAATCCGACATTTCAAAGCCGCTATGCTATTTTCCATAGGTTTTCAACCTTGACGAATGTTTCTCCCTTCTCGTGTTCCAAAATTTCCATTTCGGAAGAGATATGAATGACCCGCTTAAGAATTCCTCATTCTATACTCAAAACTGTCAGTTAATGTGCTAAGTGCAATACACAGAGACGAATATGCTTGTAAATGAAATAAAACAAAATTTCAACTGAAGCAGCAATTTTCTTAAAATATAAGCATATTATATGAAAAAGCATAGTGCTTCAAAGTGTGATATAAACTTAAGAATTGAATTTTAGTTGGTTTTGATAATATACTTCTTGCTATTAAAATGAATGGAGAGAAACTCCAGGATAGCATTCTACTCAACTGCTATCATAGTACTACACACAGACAGTCCGATATGATGTCAGTTGCTGAAATGGAAATACCCAGTGATTTAAAAAAATCATTAGGGTTTTCTTTTATGCTCATATGCAAAAGAGACCCAATTTTAACAATTTATTTCAACAATGGGGGGGGGGTATTTCATTTCTACCTGTTTAATGAATTCCTCCTTAGAACGAATGTTTTTTTCCCTTTAAATGTAAAAGAAGAGAACAAAAGCATAGGGAACTAATTTAGGATTGTAAAGACGATAATTTAGCACAGAAGTTTCTATTATTCTTTTTAATATCAAAAAATCCTCATAAAAAGTTGCACAAGGATATGCAATAAAATAACTTTTATTAAATGATACGAAATAGTGACGACAATTTGAAAAGTTATCTAATTTTTGTGAACAGCAACATTCTCAAAACTAGAATAAGGCAGGTTAACTCTGTAAAAGTTGTTCCCCAGCACGGACTATTCTATTGCTAGAAAACTATATACACCACAGATGAATTTACACTGCAAGGATAATTCAAATACAATTTACCAATTTAAAATGGGAGACATTAAACACAAATAAAAGTGGAATTAGTCACAAATATATGTTTAACTGCAATATTTTTTGAAATCATTCGTGTGAAGTTCTAAAAATCGACAAGGTATCCGAACACGTTGAAAAGTTGATTTTCGGCCAAAATTCACATTTTTAAATTTTTGATATTTCGGATTGCGCGTTCATTTACCTTTCTAAAACATATTTACTTTTGTCTGTACGTTAATTAGAAGCCGACATATTGTTTTATAACAAACCAAAAACCGGAAGTTGGAGTTTAAACAACCGGAAGTTGACATTTAAAGGGACAGAAACCTGTCGAAAATTCTTTTAAACTGCATTTTTCGAATTAATATGATATTAGTATGTTTTTAGGAATGTTTTAAAAGGTTGGTTACTTCATTTAAGCATGTGGCAACAGCTTATTTTTTAAATAACTTGGCAACAGTATTTGGTTGTTTACTTTCTTTCTAATGTGGTTTTGCTGGTATTTTCCAGCTTTCTTTTCTACACCATAATTGTGTATGCTTTATAATTATATGCTAATATATTTGACTTGCTTATCGTAATGGATAACAGAAATAAAAGTCGAATTCATAAAACAAAATTTAAAGAAAACAGATATTCAAATCGTTCTGTTTCAAAAGACAGCACTTTATAATTATATAAAAGCTGACGAATCTCTTGTTGTTGTTGATGATGATGATGATGATCCCCGAAGATCAGAAGAGCTATATCAGGTCCATAAGCCTGTGTACCCTGAAGAAATCCAAAGTCAATAGAAGATTAGAAACAAGATCCTGATGGGAAAGCCCCAGGCATGCAAGAATATGATCAGGTGTGGCCTGTTCTGCAGTACATTTTGGGCAGATCTCAAAACACTTAGAATTATCAGAGAAAGTCAAACTTCTGATATGTCCACTAAGGAAGCGAGTAAGAGTTGTTTGGTCGCGTCTGCTGCAGTCAATTGATAGACAGCCACCTGGTCGAGAACCCTGATACCAGTGATGCTCCGGTGGAATGAGCCAGATAGTTTTATTCCTCCTTTTAGCTCTAGAGAACAGCTCCAAGTAGGCGAGAGGTGCAGAAGGCACCGAAGCATCATCAACACCTGCTTTAGCAAGTGCATCTGCAATCTCGTTACCTTGGATGTTGGCATGAGAAGGAATCCACTACAGGTTAATCCGGTAAGATACCGAGAGACTTTTAAGTTTGTTAAGAATATTCATTCCTGTATTATCTCTTACTCTATGCCAATTGGCCAAATGTTGGATAGAGCTTCTGCTGTCTGTTAGTATCCAAATTTCATTACTGCAAGAGAAGGATGAGAGTGAGTCGAGGCCTTCATCTATGGCTATTAGTTCACTGCGAAAGACAGAGCAGAAATTGGGATTCCTCCTCTGAATTTTTAACTCTTGATTATAATTGTTCTAATATAAATCCCACTGCCCATACATCCACTATCATTCCTGCTACCATCAGTGTACATCTTGACTGCATCTACTGGAATATCATTAATTATTTCCAGGGCCAGTTGGCTTAAATATGTGGGATGGTCTTTTTGCTTATTAAGTTGAAAAGGAAGATTAGTATGGAAAAAATCACCAGGCAGACCCATCGAGGAGTCGATGCTCTGCGTCAAGTGGCATTGCTCCACTGTGTTGGTGATTAGATTGCATGAGATTACTTGGCTAAAAGAGCTATTCCTCTTGAGTCTTTGGTTATTACACCAATCTTTCAAGTACGCAGAAGTACGATTTTGAGAGTCAAGGCTGTAGAGTTTGTTATAATATTTAACTAAAATTGGTATTCTTCTAAGACTCAGAGGTTGCAGATTTGCTTCGTGAAGTACAATGACGAATCTGTTCCCACTGTTAGTGAATCAAAATTAAAATACGATTCAGTATTGGCAGATGATTCTAATATTGTCGAACAGAATATAATTTTTCATTTTCAAATTCTGAACAGAATTCTTTCATCTTTATGTTGCCCTGAGTGATTTTCAAATGATGTGATTCTTGCACAAAAATCTTCACATGGTTTAGCTGTCAACATGGTTTTGAAATGTCTAAATTGTGTTTATTCAAACTTCTTCTGCACATCTGAAAAAGTAATTTAAATGCACAACATCAATACTGCATTGGTGTGTTTGGAATGAGAATCATAGGAAAAGGACATTCTGCAGCCAAAAAACTGTGTTCAGCTTTCAATGTTAATGTGCTATACAAAACAGCTTTTAGAAACATTGAGAAAAAACTAGAAGGTGCTGCTAATGATGTGGCATCTAAAGTAATGAAAGAGGCTGCCTTAGAATTGAGAAAGGCTGGAAATGGTGACGAAATTATTCAATTTGGTGTATCTGTAGATAGGACTTGGAAAAGAAGATGATACTCGTATCTTCTCCCATGCACTAACTAGCCTATAGTATGTAGTTTATTTTAGCATTAGTTTTATTCAAATTATTACAAAAGTTTGACCTCTAGCATGTTGAAGTTTTTTAAAATTCCCTATAAAAAACAGCAGAAATTCAGAATTTTTATAAATTCGTAATAATTTATACTCAAAAATCATACTCTAATATTAATCCTTATTAAATTCAAATCTAAAAATCACATTTTGGTGTTTCTATATTACAATTTTTTAAAAAGTGCTCCGAGCATGTTCGGATACACAAATGTTCAGAATTAAATCAAAATTTTAAGGATTTCTGATGGCATTTTAAAATTTGGGGGAAAATCATAAACAATGAATAGCATGTATTTATATTATAAGCATCTTATGTTTTACAACCTTCAAACTAAAAAAATTATTTTTCGAAAGTCCAAATTAGCACATATAACTTTTCAATAAAATTTAGATGTGAAATCTTCATTTAAGAAAATCATTGTGCATGAACTTGGCTCTTTTCAGTTTCCCTTCAAGTTATAAATATTATCTCTTCCTTATTTTTTTTATTAATAAATTTTTTTTATTTTTAGTACCTCAAAACTAATCCTCGTTGCACACCTTCAGCCATTTTAGATTGCATATGGAATACATCTCCCATCAAGTCTTTGGATGAGAAAAGTTCTTCAAAAATATATGCAGCATCAGCCCCACCTGCTAAACCTGCAAGAGTTGCTAGATAACCACAATAACCGCCCATGGTTTCCACTACAAAAACACGACGTTTTGTGCCCTGAGCTGACTGACGGATCCTATCACAAATCTAAAAAAATGAATAAATACATTTTTAATTAGGCAATAACAAATTGAACAAAATTTATAAAAATTACTTAACCTAATATATTTGACAACATCAAAGAAATCTACAAGAATCTCAATAGAACAAAACCATAAAAATTGAAATATATTGCAAGATTCAAATTTCATTCCTTCCTTTTTATACAATGAGTGCCAGTATCATCATTTTTACCTTCCATTGAACTTTTGTTCTTTTTTCTTAACTTGCAAAAAATCCAGTGATGTTGCGGTTTTTATATTCAAAAATACAAGAGCTCAAAACTTACCATAAAATTGTATTTTTTTATGGTACATTACATCATCATTATTGGCTATGCTACCAAACCTTCTTGCTACAGTTATGGCCAAAAATGGCTCTTGTACAATAAAATATAACTTGCTGTACTTTCTGCCAAAACAGTTTAAATTTTGGCCAATAATCTGGTTAATCATTTTTAACTTTCAAGAAGGCAAAGTTCAATGTAAATTCAAACAATGAAACATGTGAATGCAATGCACAAAAACTCTTCAAAGATCGTTTAAAATAATTTTTGGAGTTTGTATCATGATGGTTTGCATTCATGCATGAAATAAATCAGAGTGTAAAAAAATCTTTATTTCTCTATGAAAGACAAGAGGTTAAGGGGGAAAATAGCAAAATCGAAAGTAATACAATTGGTTTAAAAGCTAAAAAAACTTTTTTTTATCCAAATGATCTCAAAACTATTACTTGAGCACTTTTTTATTCCGAGTACTTGTTAGAAGTACTTAAAAATGGAATAGATCATGACTTCAACTATTATCACTCACAATCCCTCTTTTCAAGGGGGGAGGAAGAAATTAGTTCATTTATAACAGAAAAATTATGCCCCAAGTTTGAAAATAAGAAAATTAAACACTAATTAATGATAAATAAAAGAAATTCAATTAAAAGTAGTTATTTAGCAAATTTTATTGAAATTTTTAAAATCATAATGGCTTTTTTAACTTTTGCTTACAAATGCTGATGAATATAACAAAAGAACTACCTTGCTATTATTGTCACGACCATAGCATTTTTTTTTTTATGCAACCTCTTCTAAGATCCCGACCCCCCCCAAATTAAAAAGTGCTGATATACATGAATAATTTTAAACATTATATATATATGAAATTGATGTGCACAGCAAGAGTGTCAAACTCGCAACCCAGGAAACATAACAGTCTGAAACAAAATTTTTTATAGAAATTTCATATCTTAGTTTTTAAAACTCGTAATTGTGCATAACTATTAATAACCAACCACAACATTCGCCAATGACTGATTATTAGCTGACAGAGGTAATCAAGATACAATGCTTTTCAGATTTTTAGGCAAAATCCACTTAAGTTGGGATGTCTAAATTTTACAAATATTTGCCAGCCAGGTTTGAAAACACTCGAAAATTAGCATACAAAATTATTTCCCCATTTGGAAGTACTTATCAATGCAAGCAATTATTTACACTCATGAAAGAAAACAAGTTTCCTGTCAGATATTGACATTCGCCTTGAGTCAGTTCTGAAATTAATTGCTGTGGATAAAATATCCCACAAAGGAATATAGTAGGGAAGAGATGCCAAATTTAGGAAGAAAATATTCGAAATAAACCTGCAATTCTATAAAAATTGAACTGGATTTTTTTTTTTGTTTTTCCTTTGGGGTCCACATAAACTTAGACCTTGTTTATTTGACCCATGCTAGCACTTCACTTTGACACCCTTGGTGTACAGTATACTTTAAATAACAAATGTTAAAAAAGGAGTTATTACTTCAGTTATTTCATTGATTGCTGTATCTGCTCCCAGTGAAAAGTCTGTTCCAGGAACGTTGTTACTAATTGTAGCTGGTATGACACACATAGGAATTTGTAATTCGGGATATTTTTTTCTGGCTTCAGCTAGCTGCAATACTGAGTGGAATGCCTAAAGTAAATTTTTATGAAGAAAATAAGACATCTAGAAATAAACACTTTTTTTTTTTAAAGGAAATAAATAGAACCTATAAAAACCATAAATCAATCATAAAAAAAACCCTTTCAAATTTAATTTCACAATGTGAAGTCAATGAACAATAAAAGTAAGATGTTTAACATAATTACTAACACTGAATAATTTTATAAATATTTTAATAAAATTAAAATATAACAGTAAAAGATCTAATCTATAAAAGAAGATCAATTATGTTTTATGGTGCACTTGATTGGGAACCTCCATATTCAAATAAGTTGGTTGAGAAAATACAAAATGCTTAAAAGCAAAACAGTTGTTGAAATGTCTTTTAAAATACGTCTCCCATTTACATTTTTTAAAGCTGTGTAAATGCAAAGCACACTATTACATAGCTAAAACCATCAGTTTAATCACACTACCTTTGTCTGGATGATTTTCACCCTATGTTAAGTTGAGTATCAGCATACAGAATGATTTTACTGCATGTTACGAGCTTTTGTACCGAATATGGCAGAAATCTCAACAGACTGTGTTGAAACAAGAGCTCACGAATGTCACTTGGTGGCGTTGCATGCTGGTTCCAGGTTCCTATATTATATTGTAACTCTGCCTGATTGATGTCTTATTGTTTTTTGTTCTGTGCTTGTCTTGTACTGTGTGTGTTATGTGTTGATCTTCCATGTTTACGTCAATAAAATTATATGTTGCTTATGATTGGAGTATGTCTAAAATGTTGCCAAGAAGTCCTTACTGACAGGTAAGTGAAATTGTTGAATGTAATACGAATGGTGTATTTGCGAATATTAGAATTTGGAAAGTTTGAACAGACTGGCAACAAAAGTCCTAACAAAGTAATAGATCTACATACAAAATCAATTTGAACTTTTTTAATATTTAAATATCCTTATCATTATCAAGTTCAGTTTAGGAAAAGCCCATTTTCTATGTACTTCACTTAGCATAAAAGGATACAAAGATTAATTATTAATGCATAAACAACATACCTCAAATCCACCAATAACTAAAAGAGCTTGTATTTTGTATTTCCTAAATTGCTCAACAACTTGCTCCATATACTGATCAGGTAGTGTTCTGAAAATAAATAAAAATTACATTAATTTTGTTTTCCCTCCTTAAATATACCATCATTCCAGAAACTAAAGAGGAATGACATTTTAATTATTATTTCATAACTACTTTGTATATGAATGGAATCCAAATATTGTATTTATAAAAGGATAATATACAATTTTCACATCTGCTATTACTCGCTTTACTAGTGCTGGATTAAAAGACATTATTGCTACAACAATGAAGTGTCTCTGGAATTAGGGAAGGCCAGTATTATGCATATATCAAAGTGTATAAGCTTATTAATGCTAATGGAAATATACTATTGTACAGCTGTTACATAACATATGTTTCACGCATACCCATCCAGCCGACAGGAAACCATTCTGGCTCCAAGTTTGAGGATATACTGCGATGTTGTTACATAAAATATAATAGTATTAGCAAATTCTACATGTTCTTGCACTTTTTAATTTTTTCTTCTTTTGCATTCAGAATTTAGAACTGAAATGGTAAAATTACACAGATTTTAAAAATATAAAATAACTGAATTACAGATACAAGAATGCCTATCAGATTATCAAATCCAAGTTAATTGAAAAAATCAATACTTTATGGAAATAATAAATAACAATTCTAAAGTTACCTTTTAGTTCCTAAAAATGCACCTCCTTGTCCAACCCAACCTGTCACATCTGACCACTTCATATCTTGAATCTATGAAAAATACAAAAAATAGATTTTAAGAGAAATAAAAAGATTAAATACATCAATTTTGTTTAAAAAAATACATTTTTATGCAAAGAAAATTAACAGTATTTCATACTTCTCGACATTGCAACAGCCTGCAAAACATTAGAAGTTTGAAGCCAACAACATTTTAAAAGCAATCAACTGACCACTGGAAATTTAATGATAAAATTTTTATTGGTGAAGTGATAAAAGTCAAATCTAATGTTAATTTGTACCTGCTTCAATCCTGACATCAATCACATTAAGGGAGAATCAATATTAGTTTTAGACAGTTAACTTTATAAACAAGACTGTTGGGGGAAAATACATAGAATTTATAATAATATATGCAAATTTAGTACATTGATAGTAAAACGTAGTAAAAAGTAGTTAATAAATAGTAAAACATGATATAATTTATACAATATTGTAGTGGTATCAATAATTCTTCAATTCAGGTTCTGTCAGACAGCAGTGGCATAGAGAACAATGACCTTTTTTTTTGCACAGATATAGCAATTTTATCTATGTGATTTTTTTTGGCATTGTTATTTCCCATATTTAACTAGCTGATAACCTGGCAATGCTCAGGATTCATATTTTTCCATATTCTCGCCTCTGCTTTTTTGTACTTTCTTTTTTTCCTACAAATATTGCCACCAACCATCCCCAACAAACATAAATCTCCCTTGAATCCTTTCTTGTTGAATTCAAACTTTCAATTCTAGCTTTTTATTACCTTATAACAGTATGGTTTGAATGAAAACAAGGGAAGTTTGGAAAAAAAAAAATTATTCTAAATAATATACCATATAAACTAATACAACTTTAAAATGAACAATTATGCTATACCGAATTTTCCTGGCATTGCTGATTAAAAATATAAACTTAAAAAAATCTTTAGAAAAGTAAAATCTTAATAAAAATATATGTTGCAAAATAAGACATTAAAAAAAGAACAAAGAGAGAGTGAGAGAGAAAAAAAAATGCAAGAAAACGATTTTTTCCAATGTTTATAAATTAAAAGACGTTCACAATATTTTGTCTCAAGTGCAGAACATCATCTGCAAAAGAAAAAATGAAACTTTTTATTCCAACCAACTTCCTTTAATATGACTCAAAAAGAATACTATATGAAGAGAAATAAATAAATTTAAAAAATAACATTGGGGAAAAAATGCAAGAACCAACTTCCTTCAATAGGGCTAAAAATAATATATAAAGAGAAATAAATAAAAATAATAATAAATACAAGAACTAATAAATTAAAACATTGGAAGCAAATTCTAAATAATAATGGAGAAAAAAAGAAAATTCACCAAAATAGGCAAAAAATACCCGAGTTCACCACTTAAAATGAAATAAAAACCTAATTTGCATTAAAATTTGTTTACATAATTAGCTTCCTCTTGTGCTAATCCATCACTGTGCCAAATTTGGTCCCAGTAAGTCAAATGATCTGGGGGCGTTTTATAAAGAACAAATAAATTTAAAAAAAAAAAAACGAACATACACACTTTATAAAAAATTGCTTTTTTCTCTCTATATATAGTATAGTAAAGGGTCTTTGCTAGACATCAAAGCATTTTACATACAGTAGAGATCATAAAAAAATACTTGTCATTTCTGTACTTCAGAGCCAAAAGAATGCAAGTCACATTATGACAACTTTTTAGGAAAGTGTAAAAACTGAAGAGAATTTATTTACTGCCTATACGCATTTATGCTCTTAAAACCACTGTAATTATAAAAAGAAAATTGTCAACAGACTTATGTTATTTTGGCTTGATACAAAATCAAATTCTACATGCAAAACTACAATAACCAGAAAATCATCATCCTTGGACTGTTATTACATCTGTACCTCAGAACCAGCTTAACAAGTTAAAAGTACAATCAAATTCTCATACAAATGCATAAAAAGTTTTGAATGAATTAAAACTATACATACATTATCTTCTATTAGACCATCAATGCCATCATGGATGCCATACACTGTATCTCCTCTAAATAAGCAGTTTCTAACAAACGACCTCACAGCTGCATTCATCCCACAGCAAGGAGCTCCAACATGCATAACAGCAAATGTGTTACCTTTCTACAAATAGAAATGAAATATTTAAAAGACATGAAACTCTTCTGGAATTAATCCAACAGCCATATCTTGTGAATTATACATACCTTCTACAAATTCAAAATGCAGCACAATTACAGAAAAAAGAATTTTATTAACATAAAAGAAACAGTTATAACTTACAACAGATTATAAATTTAGGATAACATATACAGAAATTAATTAAGACAAATATTCACTAAAACTTAATAAATGTTAAGAAATGCATGAATTGTATTAGAAAACTTACTTTTCCATGTACCATTTCATCAAATATAACTCTTGGAGGTCTTAGTCTGGTAAGCATTTTATAAGTCTGTAAATTTCGTTCAAAGCTCCTATAAACCATAAAAGACTGTTTTATTTGTACAAATACAATTTATACAAAAAGAATTTATATTAACGCTGCAATAATCATTTTAATTTAACAGTGCATTTTGTATAGTGCAAAACTACAGTCAGCTCCTAACACAGAAAAGAAAATTTCGATGTTCAAGTATTTTCTATTTTTCTAATGGTGTCTGAATAGAAAATTATACATTACCTTTAAAGTGAATTAAAATGTGCTTTGTCATGATAAATATGATAGCAAGACAGCAAGTGAAATGTTCAGACTAGGGTGCTCTGTATTATGAAAAAGTCAGAATTGTATGTATTTGTCAAGAAAATAGAATCTATATCATGTTACAACCCGAAAGTAACATTAATTCAGAACAACTATACTTATGAGTGTGTCCCACAGTGTTTCCAATACCAAAAAAATAAAATTTAATCTTAAAATTTTTGTTTGAGGAATTCTTTTTAAACTCGGAAGCATTTACATTACCAATATATTTCTGTGATAAAACTGAAAAGCTGTCATAGCGGTATAATATATCCATTGTAACTTTTAATCAGATTATCTTTTCCCCCTTCCAAGTTGTTGTTACTGTCTGTCCGCCACTAGAACTGTCGTCACCAAATTGTCTAGGTTATGGTGGTCACTATAGAAACAGGTTATCGTAAGAAGAATGCATTTCCCTAGTAGGTAGAAGTTCATTCAGATGTGTTCTGCTGCAAACTGGCGCCAAGAATAAAAAAACTCCGACTTCCGTTGGATTCCACCTATTAAAAATGGATCTTCTCTAGCAGAACCAGTTGCTATAGCGACCAACATAAGCTAGACAATTTGGTGGTGATAGTTCTCGTGGCGGACAGACAATAAGAAGTCCTCTGTATCCTTTTAGATGTTATTAATATAGGCAACTATATAACTGCAATCATGACACTAATATTCACAATGTAATATACTAAACAGAGCTGTGATGAATAATAAATACAACTGAAGAACATAAAAAAATATATAAACGTGAGGCTTAATTTTAAATGCTTTTTATGCATTTCTATTTAAGAGTTTCTTTTGATTTTGGATTCAAATTGCCATCGTATTTCAACAATTTATTTTAAAAAATATTTTTAAAAATGAGCATAACTGAATCAAACAAGATTGATCTACGAAAAAACTATCCACTTTATACATAAATATGGCTTAATAAACAATAAAGGCACTTGAAATTCAAAGAAAAAACACAAAATAACATTACCTTCCTCTTAATTTCACAGCTTCTTCCCATGATTTATTAGCCATCGCAACCCCAACAGCTTTAGTCTGTGTATTTAAAAAAAGCAAACAGTGTTACCACTTCAGAAAAAATTTACATGATAAGAAATAGTTGATACACTGCCAAGAAAAAAAAATCATACAACTTACCTTTTCAACACATTGCATAAGAGGCACTCTGACAGCTTGGTTTCCATCTAAAGAAACAACACAGGCTTCTGAATTTGGTGTTGCTTCTAAAAGTGCATGAACAGCCTCAGCACCCATACGACAACCCTAAAATGAATATAATTTTTTTCTTCAATTTAAATTGTTGACATGATCCTAGGAGATTTAAATACAAACATCCAAATGTTTACGCTTTACTATTTAAAAAATTTCTATAGTAACATGAAATTTATTCCTTATAAACTAGTCTCTAATAAAAAAATTACAATAAATACATAAAGATAAAAGCAGGGTTCATACTGTATATATGATAGTAAAATTCAGGAGTTTCTAAGGGTTTTTTCAGGAGTACATTACAGAAAATTCAGGAGATAACGTGAAAAGAAATCAATTGTAGAGGAGAAGGGGGTAGTGTGGGCAATTTTTATAAAAATTGGCAAAAAAGTATACTAAATATCAATTCTCCCATCTTTCCCGATTGCGGTGACTCGGAACATGAGCGGTAGACTCTTTCGGCGCTTAGTAAGGTCAGAAGTAAGAATTCCGGATTCCAGCGACTTTCTATCCATAAGGAAAAATGGAAACGTCATATTTTTATGTTTTATCATATTTTTATCTTTTGCTCTTCGATTGTAATTTTTCAGGAGACAAAAAGAAATATCAGGATAAAAAAGACAATTTTCAGGAGTTTTCAGGGCCCTTAGAAAAAAAAAGCAAAATTCAGTAGTTTTTCAGGAATTTCAGGAGGAGTACGAACCCTGTAAAAGCCTATCTGTTTTTCCAGAAATGATTTATAAATTTATGAACAATTATTGATACACTCATGATTAAGAAGCTAGTTTACTAAATCAGAACAACAGCTTGTTTAAAAATTATATCAAAAGGAAAATTACAAATTCATACTGAATTTCAAGTAGATTAAAGAATTTTCATTATTGATTTACAAAATCCGAGTAGTGGAAAGAAAAATCCATGCTCATCTGTATAAAATATTCTAAAAAGAATTGTTTTTAAGGGATGAGATAAATATATATACACTATTTTAATACAAAAAAGAAATTACCAAAATGCGATCAAATGCAGATGGACTTCCTCCCCTTTGTACATGACCAAGAACTGTGATTCGTGTGTCTTGTTGTAAACGTTCTTCAATAACCTACATAATATTTAGCATAAAATATTAACTTAAATAAATTTTCAAGAATAGATAAATAATCCAATCTATTTATGAAGTTAATTACTTTTTTCACTTGCTCAGCTGATATAGGATTTCCATCAATATCTTGGGCTCCTTCTGCTACCAGAATGATATTCAGTCTCTGACCATTTGCACGTTCCTACAAATAATAAATATTTCTCAAAATTATACTCTTTTATTATATATAGTAACAAAAGGATGCAAAAAAGAAATACAACTTAATTTTCCACATAATGTTTTATCAACATGACAATAAAAACCTTTGCAAGAAATGTTTTAAATATAAAGTTTAGAACATGAAAAGTTTTTTTCTATACATATATGAAGATTAGTATGGTCCAAATAAATAATTTTCATAATGATAAAATTTTTTTTTATTAATGCTAACAAAATTCATCCTCATTGTCATCATTTTGTTTGATCTTCATCATGCTTTAAATAAGTACATAAATATATAATACAAGGACATAATGCATATAAAAATTTCTTTTTTTTTTCAAAACAATGTTATAAATAAATTGTAAGATTTGCTATTAGCAAATACTCAATAAATAATGTATCAAATAAATTATTTAAGCACAAAATCTATAAAAATAAAAGTGAAATGTTATGAATGATAAGGAAGGTTTCAGTGAAGGTTTCATGGCAATTAACTAAACAGTTAATTTTTTATTAAATAAAAACTATGTTTTCATATATAGAAAAGATTATGTAACTCTTAGTGACTTGCCTTCAAATTGCCACTCACAATGTTTAATTAAATTTTGAATCATGCTTTAAAAATTATTAATAATTTAAAGAAAAAATTAGCTTTCAGTAATTTATAAAAGTCTTTTGATAAAACTGATATAAACATTGTTGTGCTAAAAGTGTTTGCTACACTATAAGTGCTTCAAATTTTGCTTACAAATATTGAATCATAAAGCAAGGTTATAGTGAGTATTTCGTGAAAATTAATTAAATAGTTGATTTTTATTAATAAAATAGATGAGAATATTTTCATCCCAAGCAAGTATCAGCTAGAATGAAATAAATTTAAATAACAATGAGCATCATAAAAATAATTTTTATTGCAAATAAAGAAAAACAATTTTAAACCAAAGAAGTTAAAAAACAAAAGAATTAAGACCATAATTCATTCGGCACATAGTAAATCTGATTAAAACATAATTAAATGAATAACAATTCATATTATGTGAAGATGCTAATAGTAGTTATTTTCTGTATTTAAATGTTAGCACAACAGATGCATAAATGCGAGTGCCTGATGTCACTATTCATTAACTTAAAAAACAGACAAAATGTGTGCAGTTGCACCACATAAAGTAATCTTACAGGGTGAAGATGCATAAAAACAAAAGTTTTAATTATCTAAGTTTTTTTTCACTATGCATTTTGGTGCTCTTACGCTAAAGGAAAAGTGTAGTAGATTCTCGACTATACGGCTCAAGATCATCTGGTCTCTATACTATTAGGCTTGGTTAAAACATAATTGTCCGTCATAAAATGAGGAATAATTTACTCTGTCGAGGCACTGCAAGCAGGCATCTGCTACAATCAACAACTCTGTTATAACTGTCAGTTTCGACTCTTTTAGGCCTACCTTTTCAAATTAGTGTAAAAATTTATTAATGAACAGTAGATAAGTTAAAACAATTTTTGTAAGAATAGAGCCAACATTTTATACTTATAATTTGTTTATTTCAAAACTTTATGCATTCGTACTTTACAATTTACATGATTTTATGTTTCATGCCATTTAAACATCTTAAAATATGTATAATATTTTTTTCCCGTATTTACTTTTTCTGTAATAAATTTTTACAACATACAGTACAGTACGTAACAAACATTTATAAAGTAAAGCCTGAGCAAAAAGGGTTTTGGTTTAAAAAAGACGTTTTTAATGGCATGTTTGGTATGCAAAGTGAGTATTTATAGAATTCTGACCTATCCAGCATTTTTGTTATCCAGACTGCCCTTCTACAACAAACAAAATATATGGATAGTTGGGAGTCTACTGTACCATATGTTTGGGGGAAAAAATTACTTTCATAAAATCTTTATAAGTTTCTTAATTAAAAATTCCAACATAATTTTTAAAATATTTATTTAAAGATATATAAGTACTTGAGATGCATAGTAATTTTAACAAACCTGTAACAGCTTCTTACAAAGGGTTTCTGGCCAAGCTCTTTCTGGTGGCCATTCAGGTATGAAAACAAAATCAGCTTCGCTGGCTAATGCACCTACAAGGGCTAAATAACTTTAAAAGATATAAAATAAATTAGAAAAGGCTTTTCCAAAGGTAAGTATCTCAAAAACTGTATTAGCAATGAATATGAAATCAAAAATATTATATCAATACTTACCCACAATGACGACCCATAACCTCTAATATGAAAGTTCGTTGATGGCTGCAAAAAAAATAATAAAATAAAACAAATATAAAACTATTTATAATCATATAGCTGTTAAAATATCCGTATTTAAAACAATAAAAAGAAAGTAACTTTTTTGTTTCAAAGTCTTTTTTTTTGGAAGGGGAGCAGTACTTATAACTTTAAATATCATTACAAATACAATATTGAATAGAAAAAGATTCAAATAATAAAAGCTTCTAACGAAGGCTTAAAACACATCTGGTAAAAAACATTTCCATACTAAAAGAAAAATAAATTTCATACTTTTTTTCTCGATCTTAAAAGCTTTATATTTATATGATCTCAAAATGTCATTTGACATGATTTTAAGAAAAAAAAATTTTTTAAAAAAAAGAAAACTTGTTGAAACAAATTCATTTGGAAGGAGCAATATTATACTCTAAACATATACTCTCTATAATTTATACTCTAAAAGAAACTGCCAAAAAATTCTGCAAAAAACAAAACAGTTTTTTGTTGGTATATTTCAATAAACAAACATTTTTGACATAAAAACCATTGCTGTTCTGTTGAGAAATTGAGTCACAAACAGATAAAATATAAACTTTTATCAAATACAATTTTTTGAGAAGAGATTACATTTTTAAATAAAATTCAAGTAAGTTCCCAGATAGCAATTTTAGTTTGCAGCAAATCTGCAAGCTTTCTGCAAATTTGTCTCGACAAATGTGCAAGTGTGAAACAAGCTTGCAGCAAGTTAACACGAGCCTCGAAGTCACCATAGGATGAACTTGCAGCAAGCTTGCATTGCAAACTCATTGCAAATTATAGCAAAAACAGAGTACGAACACAACCCAGGATAGAACTCGCGACCTAGCGCTCGGGAAGCGCGTGCTCTAACCATTCGGCCAGTTAAACTCTGAGAAGAGAAGATAGATTTCGCTAATACACCGTTCGATTTGATTCGCATACGATTTTAAACTATTTTCTTGATTTCGTTAATTTTTTCAGTTGCGAATATGATTTGAAGTCAAAGAGAGAGCGATTTTCGCTAATAACTATGTTTTGTTAGTAGAATAAATTATGAAATTAGAGTTCAAAAGTAATTACTTTAAAATGGGACAAAATGTATAAGTTTATTTTTCAACAATCATTGACTGTTTTTCGGTTTAACTTTGTTTATAAACGCTAAAATTTCAACAGTCAGAAAAAGGCGATATAGTTTTCTTTAAAGTGCGAATGCTATATTTAGTAAAAAGATGGAAAATGTTCCAAATTTTTTTTTTTATAAAAAAGTTAGTTTTTTTACAAATTATCATTGATTTATTGAATTAATAAAAAGAAGGACGGTCTAGGAGATGCTATTAAAAATCGGATGTTTTTTTAAAACAGAGACAAAGATAATTATCTCTTTGTGCTATCTTTGCATCACGCTTGTTTTGCAAATTTGCTGCAAGCTTGCAATGCAAGCGAGGTGGCGCTATTTGTCATGGTAAAATTGCAGCAAATGGGTTTTGCAAGAGAGGGTGGCGCTAGTTGTCACGGTGAACTTGCCACAAGTTCGCTTCAAGTTTGACACGTCAAATTTGCTATGACAAGACAATATCAAGTGAAAATCAAACTTGCTGCAAACTTACGTGCTATCTGGGTTATTTCAAAATAATTGCTGACACTTTTAACAGCAAAACCATAATAGGTTGCTTTGTACAAATACCATTCAATACCTACATAATTTCCATATAATACATGAAATTAGAAACTTGATTTCACAAATATGTTATAGTTACTAAGAATTTCATGTGTAACTAAAACTTTAGAACTCAACAAAATTTAGTTTAAAACAAGGGAATTGCGATTCAAGAAAGATTTGGTTTGCATGCCAGATACTTAACAAGAATGAAATGCAATTTTATTTTTATTAATAAAGATAATTAACTTAATTAAATCAAAAAAAGTAACTTTGCAATTTTTATTTTCTGATAGTAAATAAAATAATTATAATTATGCTATAGAGAATGATTTTTAAAAAGGAATGGAAAATTTGAACCAACAACCAATTTTTATACTTTAATAAAGCCTTACTTACCTTGATGCTGTGGTAACGATAGCATCAATGGATTCTATTATTCGATGTAAAGCTGAATCAGTTCCAATGGTCATATCAGTTCCACAAAAATCATTATCAATTGAGCCAACCATTCCAACAACATTCAGATGTCCACATTCTGCCCGTTTTTCAGCAGTTATAACTCCTATAAATTACATATGAATTGTTAACCTATATTTGGTAATAAATTAGCAACTCATACATTAGATTAGTTTTGATTAGTTAGGTTAACATCTCACTTTGAGGCTACTCAAGAGTTTATTTTAAATGGACCTTATAATTTTGAATCGCGGTCAGATGATAAGACGACATTTTAGCTAGCACCTTACTCTCCAAACTTCCACACCATACAAATGTGAGGACATTTGACCAACAGCAATGGATGATTTAATGTCCAGCAAGCTTACACACAGCAGATCTATTTTGAAATTAAGTTGAATCCACAATAATATGAAACTGAGCCCTTACCAGACTACCTTGGCACAAGTCATCTTACAGAAGAAATTACTATATGACAACTACACTTTTTGTATATTATTCAAGTAATCTAATACTCAAGATTAAATAAATTATTTAGGAATTTATTATCCTATTTTTAATTTTAACTACTTATTTAGTAACTAAAATTCATTTTCAAAATTGCTCTGTAATGAAATTTTGATTTTACCATTTAAGGTTAATGGTATGTAGCATGAGAATAGTACTTTCATTCTGGGATAATAAAAACTGAACCAGGCCCTGTGAAAAAATAATGGTATATGCCCCCCCCCCCTTGTGAATTACGACTGGTGATTAATCGGCAGATGGAAGTCTTACTTCCGGTTGTGCGGTCAAATCACATATAGACATGAAAATCCAACTTCTAGTCACATAATGTAATTTCGATTAACATAATGAGAATTTGTGAGTTTTATATTCAGAGAAAATGAGAGTAAAAACACAGGTTCAATTCATGCTAGGCCCCGATTGTTCATGGATAAAAATAAATATTCGTGAAAATAAATATATTTTTTTCTTTATCAAGGGCCCTGCAAGCTCCCCTTTGGGTTCGGGGATTTTGCCCCTCCTGCCCCCCATCTCAGCAGGGCTGTTTTCATTTGAAAAAAGAAAATTAAACTAATGTTTTGTATTAAAAATCATCAAATTCTGGAATAATGTAAAAACCATAGACTAATTCAATTCATAGTATCAATTATATGTAATTTGAATACTTAAGATATAAATTTAGAACACAACAAATAACTATTACATTTTCAATTTACATACAATATGTTAAGATACAAAAAAACAGAATTGTACCTGTTTCCACTAGTTCATCTAGTAAATTTGACCATTCTTGCCGAAATATGTTAGCACCCGTTAGACTGCCATCACCACCAATGACAACTAAATCTGTGATATTATGCCTTATTAAGTTAGCCGCTGCTTTTAGCCTCCCAGCTCGAGTTGTGAATTCTTTACACCTAGCACTTCCAATGACAGTACCACCCTATATAAAAAATAAAGTATTTATTTAATAAATCAATTTCCTTACTTTTTATAATATAATTTGTTGCTTCTCATTGGAAGTAAAAAAAATATTTATTTCTCATTTTTATTACATAAGTAAATTACTTAAAATGAGATTTTATTTCCTCAGATAATTGTATCTTCATTTGTTGCTATGACAACACAAAAGTCAATTAGAAGTTAAGTTGAGATAAATAAAGTTTGGGACAGATTTCATTGCCGTAAAATGATTTGAAACATACTTCAACTTCCCACAGAGTTATCCTCTGTTGAATACCTATATTAATTAATGATACCAATTTTCTTATGCTTTATATTTTTCGGCAAGAAATATGATACTAGCTTCCAAAATGGATAAAATTTAACTCGGCGTTGACTATAGAGGCTATGAATTATAATCACTATTTAAAGTTTACAATTATTCATTTAAAATAATGCAATTTTATTGCTGCTAATTTTATTCTAATACATTATAGTTTAATAGATTACTAATGTTAATATTAAAAGGTTTTGCAAATAATTCAGTGGGAGTTTTTTCTTTCCATATTAAGTAAACTAATTTTGTTTAGCTATATTAAAAAATCAATCTAACAGTTTGCAACAATACAACAAAATGAGTAAACAAATCTAATACACACATATACTATTCTCAAGGATTTCAGAACAGACTTAAGGAACAAGAAGAAAAAGTGTTTAAATGCATGAAGACTTTTACAGAGAGAAATAAAATATTCTTTCTTTGAAAAAACACGCACAATTCCAAGAAAGGAATGAAAATCCTGATAAATCATTCATTCACAGAATAATTGCAACATACTGAAAATTTCATAAGGTCTCAGATAAAATAAGCAATTTATACAGAATACAATAGCATGATGGTGTACTTCCAAGAAAAAAATAGAAAAAAAGGAAGTAAAAATGATAAGAGATTAATTCTTAAATGCATCAATTTATTACATGCAAGCAAAAGTAAAGTAGGGCAATTATCCAAAAGAAGGACATTCATTGAAGTAGTTACATAACTTCAAAACAAGTCTTGTAATTAAAAATCTTAAGTGATTATATCAATTTATTTTAAATTATAGATAGCATGAATCTTTTTCTCAAAGAAACAAATAAGTTAATATTTATAGACTTATTCAAAATAAAACTAAAGAAAATTCTAGAAAGATATATTTTTTTATATTATATTTATTTTTTGTAATCTTTTTTCAGTCAAAAGTCAACAGATACTAACATGGAATATTTATACATATATCAACAAAGTAACTAATCAACTTTATCTGTTCTTACAATAAAACAAACGATTTTTTAAAACTTAAAACATAAAGAGTCATAAAATAATAATGAGACTTAAAATAAACAGTAAATATATTTAATTTTTTAAATGCAACATAAAATCTACAAATAATTATTTAACAAATAACCAATGTTTCTATTTCTTCAACATATTTATACATGGAAGATATTTCATTATCTACATTCATGGATATTAGAATTCACAATAATTATAAGTTTCAATTAAAAGCATTTTTTTAAATTTATATCCTATATTGTAAAATCAAATATAATTTAAATCACTTTTAAAAATAATGAAAAAACACAGATCTGTTTCTTTTTTATCTTGTAGTATTTAAATAAGAATATGCAACATAATTTAGGCATGGATTGTGTTTACCTAATCTTGCAGAACAGAAATACTGTATGATAAAAAAATGTCTATGGAACATAGCCAATACGACACAATCACTATATATGCATCTGATAATACAAAAAGATGAAAATCAGCAACAAGCCATATTTAAAAAGACACATGCCTTATGTATGATGCCTGAAACACTGACCCAAGTTGCTTCAACTATGTATTTGTCTCCATCAACCATACCTTGATATCCTTCTTTAACAAAAAATACTTTAGCTCCCATATACATTCCCATCCTTACAACAGCTCGTACTGCAGCATTCATGCCTGCATGAAAAATTGGTAAATTAAAACATTTTCATAAAATTTGTCATCTTAATATTAAAAAAAAGAAGAGCTTAACACATTATATGCCAAAACTCTATTTCAGTTTTTCGAATAATAATTACATTAATATGATAACATAAATGAAATATGAAAGAAAACACCATTTCTGATTTTTTAAAAATTAAAATTGATTAATTAACTTTTAATTAGAATTAGTTATACTTTCAATCAGAAAAATGTTTTTATTGTATTTGTAACTTTTATAGTAGTCATGTAGATGCAACAATTACGCTAAAAAAATTCCACTGTTCAAGTAAAAATAAGAAAAAAACAAACCATCCAAAAAAATTTAAACTAAGAATAAATTAAACATGTAGCATAATTTTTAAAAAAAGAATTTCTAAATCAAAAGAGATGATTTTTTACATACTCTAAAAATGTATAGATAAATCACAATTCACATAATAAAAAAAATTACATTCTTGGGATCAACTGAAGTTTCTGCCACAGCATCATCAATTTAACCCTCTGAGCATCCAATTATTTTGAACTTTTAGCTATCAGGTTAGAAAACTTAGCTTTTAAAATAAATGAATCTTTTTTGTATTTAATTATATCTCTGAAATCTTAAGAATACTTTAACTATGACTTTTTAAGAAAATACGAATATAAATACGAGCTATCTGCTTTTGAACTGAACATGAAAAATGTAAAAAGATGTTTACGTTGCTTGGAGGGTTAAAAAGTTACAAGTATACAGTGCTTTCCATTTGAAATAACCCATAGTTAAAATATAACATAAAAAGAAATCAACAGATGTTCTTAGTTTTCTTTTAATTATATATAGTTTCTATTTCTGTTTCAAATGAGCAAGAAGAAGAATCAAGATAATTTTTTATTCCAAAGCCCTTTTAAAGATAAAAGACTGTCATTTTCATTAATACAATTTTAAGCAAAATAATGTGATGCAGTAAACAGTAATTTTAACAAATAAATGCTTAGTGTTCATTACTGTTTTCTGGCCATTATATATTTGTACAATCATATATCAGAAATTTACAAATGCCATCCTTTTATAATATCATCATAAGAATGCAGTTTTACTTTATAAATAATAAGATTCTACGGTACATAATTTTTTTTTAATTCAGCCATTAATTCGCAGATATGATTTGCATAAAGAAGTACAAAACAGTATTAATTTATTGAACAATGAAGACTAACATTGGATGACACAACAGAATGGAAATTGTCTAGTTTCATTTACCTAAGAAGTTGCATCATTTTATTATCATCGCAAAATTCAAAATAAAATTTCCATTAAAGAAGGGTTTTCTTCGAATTAAGAGAAATTATATTTTTTTTCACAAAAGAGCGTAAACTTTCCATGAAAAAATTAATTAAATATAATATGAAATTTTCACACTCTCCTTCTTACCTTGCGAATCACCACCACTGGTAAAAACTCCTATAGCCCTATTTCTCTTGTCACTGAAAGAACCTCTTGGGGCAGCCTTGCCTTCTCTGCTTTGACCAAAAGGTTTAATTTTACTGTCATCCCCATCCGGAGATAACATAGCACCGGTGTCTGCTCTGGAGTAGCGATCTGTCATGTTGTCAAATTCAATAAAGAAATATGACAAAATTATAATTTATATAAAAAAAAAGTTAAGCATGCAAAGCAAAAGCTTATAATAATTCGTTTTTTGGGTTACAAAAATTAAACTAGATCCACACGTTAGATTCGTGCCGATTAGAGAAGGTGTGCAAGAGAGAGATGGAGGAATTTTGAAGAGATTTAGCAGACAGCATTCGCCCCGATCGACCTTGGATGTAATTATTTTGCGGTTAACAGTGAAGTTAAAAAACGAAACAAAAGGAAACCTGAAAAATATTTCGCTTGATTGTAAGGTTTTTAAATCAATATTCTCCCAATCGAATATATGACAGATTGCATATGCTACAAATTATACGATCTTCATATAAAGACTCTTTAAACGATAATATACTGAGTAACTTTTGAAGAATGATACGTGACTCGTTGCACGTATGACCTAAAAATAAAACTTTGAAACAGATTTGATAAAATTACTTGAAATAAAACACTATTCATTGAATTAAGTTTTTATTTAAATTTTGAAATTTAAAATTCTAGATAGTATTTTTTTTGACAGAAACAAAAATTATTACATTTTTGCCCATCTTTAATTAGTGATTTGATGTGATATGATTGAGTTGTTTGTTTGTATTTTCGAAAGTGTGCTTGCGGTAGATTGGGTTATGTGGAACTTCATTTAAAAGAACTTCAGAAAAATTGAAGTCGAGTGAATTATAATAAAATGTTTGATACACGAAGCAGATATAGACCTCCCTCTGTGGAGAAAATTTTGTGGTTTGAATTTTTATTAAATCCTAATCTCTTGGAGAAGTACCTGTCCGAACCAAATTCAGGTAAATCTTTTAAATACTTTTGAGAAATATTTAAAACAGAAAAATTCTTATTTTTGGAAAAGTGTCAGAATTTCAGTTTTAAGGTGCTTTAATTGGTTTTAGTTTTACTTAAACAATTTTCACCTTTGCAATTCCGAGAGAAACAAGAAGCAGGAATTGTTTAGTTGCAGCATAATTTTTGTAAAAAGCTTGTTCAAATTATCTTTTCTATCCTATATATTTATACATATACTTCTCTATCGCATACTTCTTAAATATGTTAAAAATTAGTTTTTGTTAAATGTTTTTATTCATTTAACATTTTATATGAGCAATGAATTTTTACTTCTTTGTTCTCTTATTTTGGAATTGTTAAAAACAGTTTTTAAATTTCATTGAATTTTAAAATAATTTTTAAAAATAATTAAAATTTAAATTATTTTTATTTAAATTATGTAAAATTAAAAAATTATTGCTTTTATAAAAGTAAGATTTTTATAATTCAGAAAGCCTTAAAAATCTTGAAGAAATTCAAGATCAAAGCCAAAGAGTGAAGAATATTAGAAATCCTTTTCTCCTCAAAAAAATATGCCAACATGTGAGAACTTTTATTCTAAAATCATAAAAAGCAACTTTAAAATAATGTGAAAAATTCATTCTTTTCATTACTATCAACAGGTTTTGTTAATTTGAGGAGTTTTTTTTTTAGGTTTTTTTTTTTAACAAACCTTACCATTGCAGATATATAATTAGTGAATTATTATGGAAATTGGTACCAATAAATCATGCCATCAGATTTTCTTTCAACTTGAAGTAGAAATCACTAGTATTATGAATAGTTATTTTGTGTTCTTTCCGGAGAAAAACTAATAAAAAGAAAGGTGCACTTATTATTTTAATTATTGAAGATATAAGGTCTCATTTTTATGAATGAAAATCAAATTCTGAAGAGAAAAGCGAAATAAGCCGAGCTGCAAAATAAAATTTCAACTATGTATATAAGAGTTTAATTTTCAGTGAAATTTGATATTCTTTAATATTAATTTTTATCCTGTTTAGTACAGTTTGACTGAATCCATAGAACTGAAGTTGTTTGTATTGTTTTTTTTTTAAATACTAAATTTTTAAACGATCGGAAAAAATACAACCATTTGTAACTTTGTAAAATAATTTTAATAAAATTTTATGAATAACTGGGAAAGGCAATAAAAATTATGGCATCCTTATTTAAAAAAATCTTGGATATTTTTCTGAAATATGCTAATATAAGCATTAGAAACTATGTAAATGAAACTTGTAATAATGTCTAGGCGCACGGAAAAACATTTTAGTTTAGTTGTTAAAAAATAGATGTTTTTAAAAAAATTATCCTTAACATTTATTTATTTACATGAACCTTATCAGAAATGTATTACATAATGATTAAATTCTTGTTTAATTATATGATAGAATTATGCTAAATTTGATTTTTACCTCAATTACTTTCTCTTTGTTCTGTATTTATTAGAATACAACTGATAGAAATATGTGATTTATTTTCAGATCCTGGTCCTTCTGATTTGATAATAAAGTTTTTGGGGAATTCTATAACTCCATCAAATGTAGATCAAGCTGGAAATATAAATCACAATCAACATGGTAATACCTCTCCTTTTACATGCTCTCCAATATTTGGAAATGGCTCTGAAGAGATGGTTACTGACAGTGAACATTCTAAAAGTACACTTCTATTATGTTCCTTCATCTTGTGAATACATGACCACTAATTTTTTCTTAATATTTTTTAACCCTTTGATGTTTGTATCAGTATTTATAATCCAATAAGACTTCTAGCTGACAACTAACTCTCGTATATGAATACCTTTGTTTTTCCCCCTCTTACTTATCATGAAGACTGTTATTGAGAAATAATCTTTTGCATTAAAATTACTTTTTAACCATCTTCGGTAATTTAAAAACAGTCCATGCCAGTGTAGAAATCCTCTCTGTGACATAAATAATCGCATATTTAGAAATATAAAAGAAAGAACACGGCTAATCATTTTTTTTTTTTTTTTGTCTTCAACTTGATTAAGGCGGGCGGATTCTTTTTGGTTAATATTAACTTAGAGTGATTGCTGTTTATCAAAGGGTTAACGAATATCCTTATCTATAAAAGCATTTATGCATGATCTGTATCTTTCATATATACAGTATATATACTTAGCTTTTATGTATTCTGTATATTTATAGTTAAGGAATTTTATAACTTTCTGCAAAATCTTTGCAGAAAGTGACTTTTGATATTTTGATTTTATTTAACTGGTATGGTGGTCTATTTATTTGTTACTCCCACTTTAGGAAGGATTACCATTGCTTCTTTCACAGTAATTAATATTTGAATGAACATATTCTTTCTTATGTCATAGGTAACTGAAATTAATAGTATATAGAAAGCTCGAAAGACCACATTACTGTTGAATGAAGTCGTAAGTGTTTTGACACTGTATAGGGTTACAGAAGATTTCCATGAAGTTAAATAATTTTTATTTTTTGTACAGAGTTTCAATATCTAGACTATTAATGACTGGTGTTTAAAATTAAATTCTGTTGAATTGTACCTTAAATTCATTAAGATCATATCCAGGGCTATATAATTGGGTGTAATGGTACACCACCCAGATAGCAATTTTAGTTTGCAGCAATCCTGCTCTGCAAATCTGCAAGCTTGCAACAAATTTGACATGACAAGAGTGCAAGCTTGAAACAAGTTTGCAGCACGTTAACGCAAGCTTCGAAGTCACCACACGTCAAATTTATCACGTCAAGCTCATTGCAAACTATAGCAAAAACAGAGTACGAACACAACCTCGGATTAGAACTCGTGACCTACCGCTTCCTAACCTGGCCAGATAAACTCTGAGAGGAGAAGATAGATTGCGCTAATATCGTTCATCTATTTATCGATTTATTTTAAACTGTTTTCTTGATTTCATTAATTTTTAAAATTTTGAATTGAGAATATGATTTGAAGTGAAAGAGAGCGATTTTCGCTAATAACTACATTTTGCTAGTAGAATAATTTATGAAATTAGAGTTCAAAAGTAATTACTTTTAAAATGGGACAAAATGTATAAGTTATTATTTTTCAACAAACATTGACTGTTTTTTAGGTGTAATTTTGTTTATTAACATTAAAATTTCAACATTAAGAAAAAGGCGATAAAGTTTTCTTTAAAGTGTGAGTTCTATATTTAGTAAAAATATGGAAAATGTTTCAAAATGTTTTTTTTTTTTTTATAAAAAAGTTGATTTTTTCACAAATTATCATTTATTTATAGATTTAATAAAAAGAAGGATGGTCTAGGAGATGCTATTAAAAATTGGATGTTTTTTAAAACAGAGACAAAGATTATCTCTTAGTGTGCTATCATCTTTGCAGCAAACTTTTGCAATCGTGCTGTGAACATGTCATGACACCTTCACAGCAAACTTGCATTGCAAGGAGAGGTGGTGCTAGTTGTCTATTTTCACCATAACAAGCTGATAGCAAACCTGCGGCAAATATGTTTTGCAAGAGAGGGTGGCGATTCTGCCTTGTTCTTTTGCAGCAGTTTCGCTACAACATCGACACGTCAAATTTGCCATGACAAGATAATATCAAGTAAAAATCAAACTTGCTGCAAATGTGCGTGCTATCTGGGCATATATCTTTCCCCTGTCAATTCGAGTTTTCATTGACTAAGTGAAAGTATACCATCCTTGAGGTTTTTAAATGAAGCTAATGATTTTGTTTGATATACTTTACTCACCTGTGCTTTTTATATTCAAGATTATTCTAATTTGTTATTCCTTTAACAATATATTATCAGATAAACACATTTTAAATGATTTGAAAGTTTTAGACTCATTTTATGATGAGTAGCCTAATTTCCTTCATTTTACTTTAAGATAGCCTATTTCAAAGTTTGTTTTCTGCATTTTCTTTACAATTGTTACTAAAAGAATTATACTTGATTGCAATTTTGCAAGGTAAATGAATTGTCCATTTTTATTTAGCATGAATTTACACATTGTTTGGCAAAGTGTAACCTTTTGTAAGTTTAAGCTCATGAATTCATGCTAATCAGTAGGGATGTAACGAATATTTGGTCACTATTTGGAATTCGGCTGGCCGAATACTAAACAGATATTTGACCAAATAAATGCAGGGAAATATTTTTTTAAAAATATGCTTTTAGGGGCCGTTCAAATATTACGTAAGCATGTTTTCGGTATTTTTTAACCCCCCTCCCCCCCTTGTCAGCAAAAATAAGCAAATCGCAAACCCCCCTCTAATAATTGCATTAGCAAACTGCAACCCCCCCCCGTTCTTTTTTTTACAAAACGTATAACAGTAATAATCTAATTTTAAAAATTTTAGGACTTATTCAAATAAAAAAACTCCAACTAGGCTTAAAATGAATTTAAAAAATGTAAGTTTAATTTCCTTATAATTTCAAGTTTAAGCTTACAAAAATCAAGTTTAATTTTCTTTTGTCAAATTAAACTTCTTTTTTCGAATTTAATTTTTTTAAATTAAATTATTTGTGCAAGTTACAAGAGATTTTTGAAAATAAAGTGATTTTAATGTCTTACGTAAGCATCACGCATACTCCCCCTCCCCCCTTGTAAGCAAAAATAAGCAAATCGCAAACCCCCTCCCCCCTCTTGGGTGCTTACGTAATATTTGAACGGCCCCTTAAATGTATTTAATAAAGGTTCTTGCAGAATTACATTTCAGTATAATTATAAAAAAAATCCTGACATTTAGCCAATTTTAAGTTGCCGTTGTACCTAAATGTATTTAATAATGTTGCATATCATTTGCCCTTGCAAAGTCTGAAATTAGGATGCAAGAACAAACAGCATTTTTAGGAAGAAGTCTGCTCTATTTGGTTTCATACATATATATATTACGAGTTTCAGCAAATCAACGCTTACTATATACTGTGTGACCAGGAACTGAAAGATATTTTCTTCTAAATTGGCAGTTTTGGGTATTTTTCCACATTTATTTCCACCAATTAAGTGGACATTCCATCCTAGCTATTAGAATTTTTTGATTTACTTCTAATAACTAATTTTTCCATTGAATTTTCTTTTTTGTTTGTCATTGCCATGCTCTCCAATGATGGCTTTTTTTTTTTTTCCTGTTTAGCAAGTCCAAAATAAGCGGGTTTCTCACTTTTTAGCACTGAAATTATTATTGGAGTTAAGATATTCAAAATATTACAAGTGCATCAAGGAGTTAATATTTTTTTAAAAATGTGTCAACATTATCAACATTTTTTTTAATTTAAAATCAAAAGTAAAATGTTTTTAAAAAATATTTATTTAGCTGCTGAATATTCGGTATTAGGTCCTAAAATCAGTTGACACCGATTTCTTAACAACATTCTACTATATTTTTAGTTTTCTTAAAATACTGAATAAACATTTTAATTCTTAAGTTCTTCAAGTTGCATTAGCATCTCATTCAGGTAATTGGTATTTTATTTGTGAATAATTTTTTTTCTGTTATTTTTATGTATTTATTAGTGATGTGTGTTGATCCTTTTCAGGCAGTAATGCATATTATTAATTTTATCTGTATAATGTGTATAAGCATCAAGCTAATAATATTTCTTCTTTCATAATTAATCTGCTTCCAACTTCTTTATCATTGAGAAATTTTTTATTTGATTTTATGTTAATAGATATATTTAGAACTGTTCAATAGTAGAAATATAAAAACTCAGTATTGTGAGTATATTAGTAGTTGTAAATTAAATCTGTTTTTCTGAATTATTACATAAGTAGCTCTTACCCGCAACTTCGTGCGGGAAGAATTTGAATTATTCTTTTTTTTAATTCATGAATGTAAATGTTTTGTTGCATTTTGAAAGGGGAAAGTAAAAGTTCTGACAGTTGATAATACTTAATTGGACTGCTGAGAGGAGTGTACTGTATATGTATGCTGATATAGTTATGTAAATTGTTTATCTATGCTAATATACTTTTGTATACCATGTTATTTGCACGGATGTAGAGGTTGTGTGGGCTGGACACACGTGAACACGCCACATATAGTTGCCCATGCGAAAAATACGGTTTTTCCAAATGTATGTCTGCCACTTTTGGTGTCTGGCCCTGAGCTTGGCAAATGTTATTTTTAAAGGGATTTGTTACCTTTTGAACTGAGATGAAAAATACTTCGGTATTATCGGAAGGCATGGAATTAAAACACTCTCTCTTCTCCTTATATCAGTCATAAAAGTAGCTTTCATGACGTTTGGAAAATCTCACTGTGAAAATTAAACAAAACATTGAGAGAATAATTCACTAATGTCATTGGATCACTGTGTAACCATATTAAAAGCTGTAAATGCTATGACAACAGGAAATCGGAAGTGTAAAGTCTCCTTTGTTGTTTATGGTCAAAAAAAGCAATATTTTCTTATATTAACTTTAACACTGGCAAAAGCCCACGCATGGAACAGTAATTTGCCTTGAATTTATTTCTATAAGAATAAAAAGTCTTGTTTGAAATTACATTACAAAAATATTTTTAAACCTTAATAACAGTCAGAGAAAACATTTCATCACAATGGAATTAATGGCATTAAAAAGTTCATTTTCTGGTCTTTAAAATGGCATAAAAATAATTGTTGTCTAATAAATATTTCAGAAGTTATTGGCAAAAAACTTCTAAGCATTAGGCTTAAAAGCGGCTAATTTTCGTTATTTAATTAAATATCTTAAGAACTAATTAACTCTGAAAGTTAAAAATAGCACCTTTGACCACCTAGAAATATGCTCTAGAATGTCCTGTGCAAATTTCATGTCGCTACCGTTACCGTTTAGGAGGAGTTCTTGTGACTTTCCGACAGACAGACAGATACATGTAATTTTCGCCTTATTTTATAGATGTTTAATCGTTGTCTAGCAACAGAGTAGCTATAAATTTGTGTTATTTCAAAATCGTCTGCACGTTTTTAAAAATTATTAAACTTTAAAAAATAAATAAAAATTGAAGGAAACATGTTACAGAAATAAATTTGGCATCATTGAAAAGGTAAAATTTGTAACTTTAACATAGTATAAAAATGATTTTTATCGGACAATTTGTTCCGAAGTTACAGCAGAAAAAAGGATCACTTGATAGTTGATCTTAAAAATAATTTATTCCACATGTTTTCACATTCCTGAAGGATCACGTGACAGTTGATTGAAAAATAAAATAATCTTCATTGCAAATCGCAGAGTCAATGGGATTTCTTTGTTAATTATTTAATTGATATCTTTAGTCAAAAATAATTAATTTAACGTGATTTCATCCACCCTATGTCCATTCTTGGGTTTCAAGCTACAACTCTGCCAATTTTCATCCAAATCGGTTTTGTAGTTTGGTCGTGAAAGCGTAGCAAACAAACACACTTTCGCATTTATTACATTATTAAGGATTTTATTTTTTCTATTATATGTCTTTATAAAAGAATTTTTGGGTTTAATATTTCTTTAAAACAATTTTTTTTTGTATCCGCTTGACTGAATAGTTATAAAATCTGATTGAATAAATACTAATATCTGAATATTAGTTCATTGTCACTTGCATTACTTTTTGAATATGAATATTTTTTTGCTATTTGTGTTCTGCAAAAAAAAAGAATTTATTCTGTCATTTTATGATTGTTTAATATACTTTTAAACATACATGTAAAAATATTTTACAAACAATCAAGATTATGCATGATTTTCTCACATAATTTTTTCTTCTTTTTTCTAGATGGAAATGAGGATAAAGAAAGCAAAAAAAAATTGGCTCTGAAATTATTAGCACTTAAAGTGGCTGCTTTTTTACACTGGGATCTAAACATATTGGAGAAAAAGTAAATGATTCTTGTTTATTACAGATTATTAATTGACTTTAAAAATTGAAATGTTCAAATGCAATGTAATTTTTGCACACTTAGTTGCATAGAATACAGTAGAACCCCAGGAATTGGGCTGACCTTTGTTCAGATTATCTGGGAAATTCCGTAAAATACTCTTGATATAGGAAATGCAGTAAAGTATTTCCTCTGGGTGCTCTGCGAAGGCGTACGAAAAGTGCATGCAGTGATTCACACGGTACAGTGGCAAAAAAGTTGAGGGTAAAAAGATTTAGGTTCTGAATTGTACTAAGTAAGGTACTGTTTTCATTCTTAAAGACCAATTTGAATACTTCTTTTAAGTTAAGAATAAACATTATTATTGTTTCTGATTCGTAATTGTTATTTTTCCTTCACTTTTCAGTAAAAATGTTTCAGAAAATTAAAAAAAGATATTCAGATTATCCAAAATTTCATATTTCTGGGGTTCTACTGTTCAGATAAATTTTATAGATATTTTTAGCTTTACATCTAATTCATAAAGGTAGTCATGATATTTCTTTGCTCAGAAAACTGAAGAAACTTCCCCCATTTTTAATAGTGTTGAAATTGAATGCCTGAAAAATAAAGCAACATTTAAATATTGAAAAAGTTGAATGAAAGCTAGTGATTAAGATTGCCATTATACCAGAGTAATGGTTAAGCTTTCTAAGCATAAAGTCTTGGGTTGAAAGCCTACTAAACTAAGGCTTGCAAAAATATATAGGGTGTCCGAGAATTCTTGGACCCATTTCAAAAATTAATAATAATAATAATAATAAAAAAAAAAACTACTAATGTTACAACCACTTTAAAAAAAATGAGAATACATTAATATTTTTTTTTTTCAGATAGGAAACGCACCATTACAGTGGTCTAGGTGGTTGTAAATTATTGGACATCTCCCATTTTTGAGAGCTATTATCTGTGAAACTATTAAAGCTTGATGAAAAATAAAATCATGTATTTGCAGGGAATTTTATGCTTTTTAATTTGTTGAGTCAATTGTAATTCAAAAACTGAATAGTTTTCAAAATATTTAAGAAAATCTAAAAAAAGAAATCACAAAATCCTCACCGGCTTCTGCTGATTGGTAGCCATTGCATATGGAAATCTCTCGCTGTTGCAAATTTGGCACTTCCTAATGGTATGCCACCATTTGAAAATTATTTTTTATTTGCTCTCTCATCTAAGAAAAAAACTGCAGTTGTAATATCATTAGTTTATTTTTTAAATTAATTTTTGAAATGGGTCCAGCAATTGTCAGACACCCTGTACTTGCTCTGTATAAAAAGATAAGCTCATATCAATCAGGTTTTTGCTTAATTTTATGGAACCCATTATATTGTGTTTAATTTAAAATAATGCATATATGTGTTGGGTATCTTTTAAATCAGAATTTATCCAACCTTAATGTGATACTGTAAGAATTTCAAAATTTTACAGCATTTTAAAATAATAAACTAATTATAGATTGAAGTAACTTCCAATTCATAAGATATATTTATTTATTTACTAGCTGCTTTTTCTGACAAGTTGGTTTATCGGTTGCAAACAATTTCAATTAAATCTTTTATATGTAACTTAATATTAATGGCTCCCTCACCAAAGTATTCTCAAACTTCAAATTTTGATAGGCATTTAATGCTTATTATTTTAGAAGCCCTACACTGTTCTATTCATTGCGCATATGCAGCTCCCTAATTTTCTGTCATCTCACCCAAAATTTGAACTTTAATTTGAAATGGGAAGCGGTTAAACTTTGTCTAATCCAATAACTTGCTTGCTGAATCAAAATATATTCATTAAAAAAGGATAGTAAGTAAAACCATTCAGCATTGAAGTTTTGTGTGTGGTACCAAATATGTTTCTTAATTTACATAATTTCTTGGAGGATTTCTGTTCAATAAAAAATTCAGTGTACTGCAATAAAAAAAAAACTCCATGCTTAAAGAATGGTAATATATTTTATACATCCAGTTATATTACAAAAAAGGCCAGCAGTATTTAAAAATGGATGAAACTTTAAAAAATTTTCATCATTGCTTATTTCAGAACTTAAACCTTACTGTAATTACCACAAAATTAAAAGAACTTAAAAAAATTTATTAAAAGCATGCTTTAAAAAGAAATTTGCTCAATATGGAAAAAATAAACCAAAGATAAATACCTTTAGCCCTCGGTGATGGAAGGAACACCCATGATGAAATATTTGTAACAACTATGAACTTGATTTGATGTCATTGCAACAATAAAAAGATTGCTAGAAAATGTACTTAAGAATATTTTTAAAAATCAATTAAAATGAGAGAAAAAATTTTACAGCAACTGAGTTGGTATCATTGAGAAGGTAATTTTTTTGAATTTTAAGATAGTGCAAAAATCATTTTTGCGCTATAATATTTTCAGTAGTTATCACAGAAAAGAACTCAAAAGATTTTGCTTAATGCATCAAAATTCTAAAATATTTACTCCTAAGGACACATTTCCACTTTCCAAAGTTTGTTTGTGCAAAATTTGGTAGCTCCAAGACCAACGGTGTGCCTGTAGAGCACCAGCTCACGCACACATTCACTTTTATTAGTAGTAAAGGTAATAAATATTAAAAAAAAAAAACTTCATCCAATTTCAATATTTTAGATATATCTTGCCAACTACTTGACTGCGACTCTGGAATTAGGTAACCAGGGAAGAAGATCAGAGCCTTCCAGATAAATAAATGCATCTTTTGTTAAGTTTTTATATTGGTTTAATTATTATTCTTGAAACGTTCAAAACATTTAGCTATTCTAGCAAAGGTTTTTGGTACTTTCTTTAAATGTATAAACTTGATTCTCTTTTCTGTGACATTATTATACAGTAAATTCTCAATTATCCAGCATTCAAGTATCTGGAAAGCTCAGCTAACTGGAAAAATTAGAAAATGAGTTTTTCTGAAAAAATTTATATCTGCACTCCAAAATTTAGCACGCGCTCGCCCGCACCGTTCCATTCACGCAGACAATTTATTTCTGGAATGCAACATCCGCTCTGCATGGAGGAGCGTAGAAGGGGGAAAAAGCAATATATGATACACTGATGTACACAGACTTGTTTTTGGGTGGGTTGGGGAGTTCAGAAGCAAAAGTGAGAACCAAAAAAAATTTCCTCACCTTTAGCCTAAAAACGAAATCGACAACCAAGAGAAGAAAAAAAAAGTTAAATGGACAGAATCAGTAAAAAAAAAAAATGCCACAATCTACCCCCCTCCCCCATTTTTCCTGTCACACTCAACTATCAGGACTCTTCAGGTATCTGGAAATCGTCGTTTCCCAAGCATGCCGGTTAGTTAAGCTTTTATTGTATGGCATTGCTTCTGCTTAAAATCTGTCTTTTCCTTCTGTGTGTATGATTCATTATGACAATCTTTTAGAAAATCTTATTTCCAGCTAGTTTATTTGTGAAACCATTCACTTAATTTTTTTAGTTTATGCATCCATTGAGTTAAGCATTTGTCTATGAGCAGAAGTTTTAAAATATAATGCATAGGTAACTTGTGTCTTTGTTAGTATTATTTTTCTGATGAAAGTCTCAATTTTTTAAACCCAGGTTTTTGTGTACTCGTGTTTCAAAAATGCATGTCAGAAGTATATTTTTGTAACATCTTAGAAAGATTGCAGTTTGTGAATTCAATATTAAAACAATGCACTTTCTCTCTTATAATGATAAGATGTTATTATGATAAAATGTTGTCGAAAGTAATATTGTAAATGAAAATAAGTTGAGATCTTATAATGATAAAACGTTATTACTTGTTCATAAATTTTTTTATTGCTAAATAAAAATATTTTAGTATGTCATAACTTGTAGATTTTGTATATTGATAGTGAATTGGAATGACCGTATTCTAAAATATAAATCTTTTTATACTAATTCAGTTTTATAAGTTCATTAAAACATTGACGCAGACAAGGAAAACGTATATTGTGTAGTGTTTATCTACAAAATTTTGTGATTTTTTTTGCAAATTGTTAGATGATTTCCAAAATTAGACCTATAAGCCTTTTATTTATAAAGTATGATAGTTAATCAAATTATAATATGTGTACTGATTCCATAAAATATGTATTTTTTTATTATAAATAGAGAATATGTAATGGGTGAAAAAGCTTACTTTGTACAGTTACAGAAAATTGTGGGGGGAGTTATAGAGTTTTAATGCAAGTTAATTGTTGAAAAATGACCCCTGGATTCTTACTTTAAAAAACAATGAAAACAATTTTGTAAGAATTAACTGTACATTTGGAAAAGTGATCGATTTTACATCTTATTTTTATAAAGTGGCAGCATATGCACAAAGGGAGATACAATTTTTACATTTTTTCATTGTTCAATGAAATTGATAAATTTATTCATTTTAAATTATATGAAGATTTATAACAGATCACATGAATTTTACTGATTTGTTTCATTTAGATTACCTCTAACTATGCAACAAGCCCTTCTTAGTGAGCTCCTTAAAATCAGTGGTGGAGACCCAAATTTTAATGCAATGACTGCCAGTGATTTCACTGGAGATGGATTGTTTGCTTGCATTTTGTATAACACTTGGTAAGTTTAAATTATTTGTCTCCTGTTTATTATTTAAATTAAATTGTTTTTGTCACATATTGTAGTGTTAAAATTACACACTGGCACAAAAATTATAGCATTTTTGAGAAATAAACTGTTTTTAAGATTGGTACTCAAGCCAATGAAGCATAGCATTAGTTTCTATTTTAAAGATTGGCTTTTTAGTTATTTAAGTGAACCTTACTTTAACGATTTTTTTTAAATTATGTATTTAGTGCAATTTGTTTCTAATTAAAATAAATATATGATTCTTTTGAGACTTGTCAAATGATTTTTCTTTGAATTTTCTAGGCTATTGAGAGCTGTTATTGAAGGAAGTTTTCCAGTAAAAAGTCAAAAAGGTCTTAATGTCCAACTGTAAGTCAAATAGTTATTATATTTTGAAAGAATAATAGTTTTATTTATTTTGCATTAATAAGATATGTTCTTTAAAAAATGAAATAACTTCAGCATTGTCTGAGCACTACTTAAAAATACCATTATAATGGAAAAGGACTTCCATTAATAGTGCAGTTTTATTTATTGGGAGATTAGAGGCTCAATTCTTTCAGTCCTAAAAATAATTTCTTTTCTCTACATGCTACATTTTGCAGTGGAAAAATTTAAGTAAATGAAGTAAAACAATTTTAATAGTTTGTGAAAATTACTTGGTTTTCGCCTTTGCTTCCCAAAAGATTATTATTATTATTTAAGCTGCAGGTTGAACCTTATTTCCATTTGTATTACAGATGTCTTTCATATACTTTGATGCGGTTCTGTATGACATTAATCTTGCACGAAATGTAGTTTTTTTTTAGAATGAAGATTTTAATTTTGTGAAAATAATTATTTGATTTTTATAGCCCAGGGCAAATGGATCCTTCAATTATATCACCAGCTGTTATAGAATCAATTATGAGAAAGGTCTGTATAAAAATTCATTCAGTTTATTTTTAGTCAGCCATTAGCAAATAGAAAGATATTTTTTCATTTAGAATTTGTAAATTTTTTTTGTATGATAATTTAAAGATGTTAAATATGTGGTTACAGAATATTTTATTGTAAGAAGTTTACTAGTCTTATGTTACTATATTAAACAAATTTCCTGAATCAAATATAAATTATATGTATCAAAAAAGATTTTCAATGCTTATCTAAAATAAAAAAGAAAATTAACATGTGTATCTGCATTATAGCGAAATATATATAATTTATATTCAGTTTTTGCACAAACATTTACCAAATTATATTAGTCTAAATCAATACATTCACTGCTATGGACGAGATAACTCGTCTTCCAATAAAGTTTGCTGTGCATTAGAATTTGAATTGCATTCTAGTTTAGATAGGTTGGACATTAGGCTGAAATGAAAAACTTTTTTTCTTTTTATAATTTGTAATAGTGCGGAAAAGTTGCCTTTCGTTGTAAAAAAGACAAAAATAAAATTGGATGGTAATCGGAACATGTCTTGAGGTGCTGCAAGTATGATAAAGTTTCATAAATTCGAAATTTTTTGCTCTACTTAGACCTTTTTCTCTAATTCCTTATTTTCACTATTTAAGGCCCAAACCAAACATTTTGTACTTTTTATTCCTTTTAATTTATAGAACAAATGTTTTTGGGAAGTTTCAAACCTATAGTGAGGATCTAAAATATTAATTATTAGTCCCAAATGTGCAAGAAAATATGCTGTTTTCTAATCTGAGATTATTGGTCTGTTTTACATGCCTACAAGTACTTTATGTATCCTAATTATTACCATCAGTAGCGGCTATTGGGAGTTATAAATGTGTGTTTGTGAGGGGAAATTTATGGACAATTAAAAGTATCGAGAAGTATAAAACGTAGACAACAAATTGTAAAATTTAGCTAGCTTTCCCAGATTTGTTTGCTTTTTTTTAATTCATTGTTTTAGGCAACTCAAATGAAATAAAATTAAATTTTTCTCTCAAAAAGTGGAGGGAGACCACCCCCGATTTGCCACCACTTATTACTATGTATATGCAAAATGTATTTTGTGTTTTGCCAATGAAAGATAATGAATAAAGTTAACTTTAAGTTCCTTATTCTAGAACTTGCTTGTGTATTGTTTGTATTTGAATTTATAATTGCACGTGAAATTATGTATTCATATTAATATGTATTTTTATCTTGAAATAGTTTATTTCAAATGGGGGAGAATGATTAGATGATATTCGCTTGAGATGCAAACTCATGCCAAATTAAAAAATGCAATGTTTATTATTTTGCACTGATCCTTTTTTTTTGGCTCGTGTTATCAGCATAACAAGGACAGTAATAATTGTGTATATTTTCCTTGAATGTCAGTGAAAATGCTCGGTTATATTGTTATGCAGTTAGTTGCAGTATTCACTCCCATGGTATGAAGCAGTTGATTCACAAGACACCTATGAACTCAGTAAAAAAATCTCGCCGCCCAGAATTTTGTTGCGAATAAAATCAGCACGGCAGTAAGTATCTTCCTATCCATCCATTATATCCCTTGTGAAATTAAGCTCATAGATGTTACTTTCAGCAAATCTTTTCAGCATTTCAGTTGTGTGAAGGGCATTGTATTAGTACATTCTTTAAAGCCCAATATGTTAGAGCGAAAAAATGCATTTTCACTGGGCGCCACTTACATGTTCTAAGCCTCTAAATGACGACCAGGGGCAAAGAAATCTTATTATGACGCGGACACCACTTCCCCTCACTATTTACTGCTATTTCTTCTGCCTTTCTTTTCTTAATCTAGCATATACATAGAGAAAGTATTGCAATCATAAAAAAATTCAACCTATAGATCACTTTGTAGACTTTCTTGAGTTCGAAAGAAACATTTTTGGAATTGGGACTGTTTGTTTGTATGTGAACAAGAAAGCTTAAGAAAAACCAACGAGCAGGAATAATGATATTTGCTATTTACAGCAAAATTGCATAACTGTGTCAAACTTTGAATCAAATTCGTCAAGGGGAAGAGGTACTTTTGTAAACACATACTCGATTTTGTATACTTAACAATAAAACTAAACAAAAACCTATATTTACAAAGATATTTTAACGTCCTCATTTTCACTCACATCTAAGGAACATTTATTACTGTCCTTTTTATGACAATAGCACAAGAAAAAAAAAACGTAGACTGTAAGAAAAAATAATTAAATTTTTTGAGCAAGAGCTCGCACCATAAACAAATATCACCTCGAAGTACTAAATATTCTGCCCTAATTTAAATATAATATTTCAAGATACAAATGAATGTTAATATGAAAACACAATTTCACATTCAATTATGAATCCAAATACAACCTGATGTGAACAAATATCAGCAATGCACAAACAAATACTAAAATAAAGAACAATAAAGCTAACTTTATTCATAACAAATGCTTACAAGAAGCATTTTTCGTCCGTTAAATGTAAAGCAGAGCAATTAATTCCAGATTAGAAAATCGGATATATTCTCTTTTTCATAGACAATTTCCTGCACATTTTTGGCTGATAATCAATATTTTATATTCCCACTATAGGTTTAAAAACCCCAAAAAATGTTTGTTCTATCAATTAAAAGGATTAAGAAATACAAAATTTTTGGCTTGGGCCTTTATAAGGCAAATAAGAAATTAGAGAATACGGTTGAAATAAAGTATTTCAAATTTACGAAACTTTAACGCACTTGTGGTACCTCAAGATATATTCTGATTATCGTCAAATTTTATTTTTGCCTTTTTTTTACATCAAAAGGCTATTTTTTCGCACCATTACAAATTCTAAAAAGAAGGAAAGTTTTTTTCGTTCCATCCTACTGGAAATGTTAATAGATGTCTGCAAAATGCCTTCACTTTCTTACATTTTTGTTATATAAATTTCTAGAGCAAGTAAAGTTATCAGTTGTCTTTTTTGGAATTTGTATCTAATTTGTATGTCACAACAAATGTGTTAATATCAAATTATGGGGACACGGAATCTGTTATGAAAATATGGAATATGATTTGTATATATTATAATAATTTTCAACTCTTGAATTATGTGAAGTTACTACAAAAACATTTTGCAATGACTAATTAGACAGCTAAAGATTTAAAATAAATTATAATTACTATAAATAGAGATGGTTCCTTTTGCTTCATTAGTGTTAATTACCTTTCTAACTTTGTTTTTAACTATTGCAAAAACTTTTTCTGTGGTTCATATTTTTTATAGTTGTGTTTGCAATAATTTCAGTTATGTGATGAAGCAGAAAGGTCTACAGCTGTTTTAGAATCATTTCTGGATTCAAACAAAATTGTTCGAATGCCACTTCTCAATTGTTTTGGTTCTTTGACATCAGAATGTCCAAATCCTGTTAACAAGTGGGAGGAAGGCCTTATTTTGCAAAGTGAAGATGTTATCTGTCAAGTAAATAGTCTATTTTATTCATTTTGTTTAATTTATGCACTTTATAATAGACTTGCATTTTTCAAATCATACTGAAGATCAGTGTTATTTCTCAAATTCAGGGTTTCCCAACCTTTTTTCCCTCGTGTACCCCTTGATTAGTTTTTTTTATTTTCGCATACCCCATACTATCATATCCACCCTCTCCCCCATCCCCAACCATCCATCTATGCAAAGAAGTTTTTATCAATGATATTAAGGACTTAGGTTAGCTTGAGAGTCAAATGACTTGAAATAATAACATTTGCAGAACTTATTTTTTGATTTTAAATTTCATTCTATTTTTACAATAGTATTAGTACCAGGCCAAAATAAATGAAAGCAATGTTGTATTTAGTTTCGCATTAACTTATTAGTATTGCTAAAAATTACACTTGGTAATAGTCAACTATTCAAGCAGTATAGTTATTAAATAGCAAGTTTCACTTGGGAAAACAAAATTCTGTAAATTTTTAATCCCTTACTTTTTCTTGTGTCGGCCATAACCAAGCTCTAATTCCTAAACAAGACTGAATATATATATATATATATATTAAACATATTAGTTGAATGTTTTTTATATTTATTTTTGATATTGCATATAAAGAGTATATGATATTCATCTCGTAGAATAAAATTGATTTTTATTGTTGTAAATTATAAAATAATTATGTGTCTTATAAAAATTTCCATTTTGCTTAGTTTTATAAATCATTCTATAATAAATTTTATGACAGTTGATGTTTCTAATACTATTTGAGTTTTTTCTCTAATCTTTTAATCATTCTAGATTTGTTATGATCTGGGACGGTATTACTTCTTTCAAGAAAAATATGAAAGTGCTAGTAAACATTTCATCAGAGCTTCAGAAATTCATTCTAAAGTAAGCATTTTTAAAAAATTCTTATCTAATATTATTTCTTTCTATATTTAATTTTAAAAATAATAAAGATTTTTTTAGTTCCAATTTTATCCTGATATTTTTTGTTTGTTTGTTTTTGTTTACACTGATGGGGAAAAAAATCCCAACACCTAGAAAGAGTTTTGCTAGATAAACGAAATATGATAGGTGTGTTTATACATCTGAAAGATGACGTCTATTCAAATTTCGCACTAGGTGCATAAGTGTGGCGTTAGTAGTGCCACTATGAATATGCAAATCAGGTTTGCTTTAAATATGCACTGTAAAATTCGTGAGCATTATTTATCGTTGAGATTTGACATAGTGAGTTGATTTGATATTAGTCAAGAATGCCTTTAAGAAGACGAAGAAGCCATTATCAACAGTTCACTGAGTTTGAACGAGGTTGTGTGTAGGGCTACAAGAAGGTGGATTTTCTTTCTGCGATATTGCAGAAAGACTTGGCAGAAATGTATCCACTGTGCATGATTGTTGGCAGCAGTGGTCAAGGAAAGGTACTGACTCAAGAAGACCAGGTTCTGGGCGGCCACATGGCATTACTGAGAGGGAAGACCGCTGTGTTCGGCGTATTGCTGTAACACATCGTACTGTGTCTGCGGCAGAAATTCGAGCTGCAGTTGATTGACACCACGAACTGTTACATATCGGTTACTTCAAGGACAGCTCCAAACCAGACGCCCTGTAGTGTGCATTCCACTGACTCCAAACCACTGCCTTTGCAACGTGAGTGGTGTCAAACTAGAACTCATTGGAGGATGGAGTGGAGATCTGTTGTGTTTTATGATGAAAGCAGGTTCTGCCTTGGTGCCAGTGATGGCCGTGTGTTGGTTATAAGGAGGCCTGGTGAGCGCCTGCAATCAACCTGTCTGCGGCCTAGACACACTGTACTTACACCTGGAGTTATGGTCTGGGGAGCAATTTCCTATGACAGCAGGAGCACACTCGTGGTTATCCCATGCACCCTGACTGCAAATTTGTACGTCAGTCTGGTGATTCAATCTGTTGTGCTGCCATTCATGAACAGCATTCAAGGGGGTGTTTTCCAACAGGATAACGCTCGCCCTCATACTGCTATTGTAACCCAACATGCTCTATAGAGTGTCCACATGTTGCCTTGGCCTACTAGATCACCAGATCTTTCTCCAATCGAGCAGGTTTGGGACATCATTGGACGACAACTCCAGCATCACCCACAACCAGCATTAACTGGCCCTGAACTTACCGACCAAGTGCAACAGGCATCGAACTCAATCCCACAAACAGACATCAAGCACCTGTACGACACAATGCATGCACGTTTGAATACTTGCATTCAAAATTCTGGCGGTTACACCGGTTATTAATGTACCAGCATTTCACATTTGAAATGGCTCTTCTCATTCTTACATTAACCTGTGTTCTTGAAACTTTAATCAATTCAATATGTTACTTAGACAAATGTATTGCCGAAATTTCATTACTCTACAATAATTTTTTTCTTGGTGTTGGGATTTTTTTTTCCTTCAGTGTATATGGAATTTTTTAAATGGAAATATTGATTTTACAGCTGAAAGATCCTGTATTTTGTAAATTGGATGCTTCTAAACTAAAAGGATTTTACGATGCCTGTGCTCATATACTTGGATACCAGAAATTTGATGCTTCAACTCCTTTGAAGGATACTCTGCAAACGTCTGTGAAAGAAGGCCACAATGTAATTTTCTTTCTTTTCATTTTAATTTTATTTAGTAATTTTTAAAGGTATTTTTTTTTCATTTTGACAGTTATTTAAAAAAAATCAGTGTTCACTGCAACATCAGTTTTCAATAAGTTTCATTTATATTTCATAATTTTTAGCCACAATAAAATGAAACAAAATAATTAAAATCTGCCCTAATCATTTATTAGCTTGAAAAATTTGAATTGTTGTCAAGCAATAGATAGCTGGTGTAATGAAACTGTTTTCAGTGTTATATTTCAATTAAACTTATTATGGCTTTATTATTTACTTTTAGATGTTTTGTTTCTTGAGGTACAAACTGCGCACGTAAGGTGATTGAATGGATTTAATATTTTAATCTTAAAAAGTTAGTTCTTCAAATTTTCTTGTGTGGCAACTTTCTTTTTTATAAGGCCAAATAAATTATTCTTGATATTTGAACGGCCATTTATTTAATCTGATGTTACACTGTTTTTTTTTAAATGCTCAAAACTATTTATGCATAAAATCACTTTAAAATTGTCTTAAGTTATATTGCAAGTATATAACATCAAGAATGAAAAATATTTAGATGAGAGATTGAAGGGATAGCTTGAATTCCTCTGGAACACACTTTAAATGTCTAAAACAAGATATTTTAATGAAAAGTGAAATAAGAATATTTTTAACAGAGAGAAAGAACTATGCTGCAAATGAAATATTTTTAATGTTTTTTTGTGTTTTGAATATGTTGCAATAATAGTCTTTGTTCTAAACCATTAATAAAATATTTTTACCAGTATGCTGTAAATTGTTTCTAATATTATCTTATGATTCTTTGTTGGTAGAAAACCATTGAGATTTTGAAGAGTGATAATTTAAAAATGGAGTTACCTCTTTCTCTGAGAGATGCTGTCGAACTTAGTATTTTACGAGAGCATGAAGGGTAAAGTTGATTTTAAATTAATTTTTTTATCCTGAAATAATTTTATATTGAAAAATGTAGTTAGATAAAATTAATGGCTTAATATATCAAATTATTTTAGTTTATGCATATTTCTTTTCTTGTGAATATTAAGTTTGGGCTCTTTCTGGTATATTAAGTTATTTTATTAAATAGTTTTTGCATGATAAAGGATCATAACTTTGTGTGATATATCATAAAATACATACATTTTTCTGGAACATTTGAGTGCAATTAATTTCAGTTTCTAAAATTTAAATATCAATATATGTGACTGAATTTGTTTATTTGAGTATAAATTTCATTCATTACATTTTTAGGTTGTTTAAAACCTGGAAGATAAAAATGTGTCATACTCAATCACATATCACTGATTGTAATCACCAGTTTTTTTTAATAGCTTTTAATAACTGATGATAATTAATAGTTATATGTTATTGGGCATGATGAAACATAACTTTTTGTTAATATAACTTCAACACTTTTGTTAATATAACAACACTTGATTTTAAGTCATCATGATTGATGATTGTAATTTTAGTTTTCATCAAAACCCCATGCCAAATTTTTATCTTTTATGTTTGTCTTTTGCTAATAGATCAATTTTTTTCTCCTAGCTTTTATGCATTTTGTTTTAAAAATGAAGTGCATTAAGCTAATTTCAGAGATGACAGATTTATTTGTTAAATTAATTTATGCTTATTAGGATGTTACAGTTTTTTAAAAATTGGTTCAAAGAAGTTTTTATTCACTTCTGTAAATTTCTCAAACACCATAACAATTTTTTAAATTTAAGATAATACTGGTTTCAAATCCTGGCATTATTATAAGAAAATTAGTTATTTATCTTTGAGTTTTAAATTTTGGCTAATCTGTATTTTCTGGTACACTTGTTGCTGCCAGACACAGAAACCTCTCTTTTAGAGAAGTGTCTTTCCCCTCTTGTATTTTTAATTTATATATTTTTGAATACTATTAACACCAATTGTAATTTTTCTTAATGAATATGCTATAAATATAAATAGTTAAAAAAATTGCTGTAGATCTTTTTAAATATATTTTTAGGCTATTTTATGATTTCCACACTATTAATTTTAATCTGTTTATTCTAGAAAAACTGATTTGTTGCTGTATGTGATATTTTCAAATGCAATAAGACGAACTATGAGTGGTGAACCAGTGATTAGTAATTGGAGTTCATTTTTGAAAATACATGAAGAAAAGTCATCTTTAGTATTATGTGAAGTAAGCAGAAATATGGCATACATTTTATCACTAAGTTGAAATTCATTTGCTTTAAGGTAGTTTTGCTAAAAAGATTGATTGGGTTAAGTATATAATATAATATTAGATAAAGTAGTAAATGGGTATGTTGTCGAGTCATGAAGTTTTGTATTTTGTCATTCATTTCAGCTTGATTATATCTAAAATTTCCACTTTGATGAATAATAGAATTTATGAAAGTTTAAAAAAGACTTTTTAAAGAAGTTAATCTGAAAGGGATGTATGGATGACAAAAAGTATTGTGAGGAAATAAGAAAATTGTTAGTAAGCATGCGGATTAATAAACTGTTTCTATCACTAAAGAATATCAAAAATATAGAATTGCTGTTGAAGTAACTATCAAATATTTGCATTCTTAAATTTTACTTTGGATGAAAATAAGTTGAAATTAAAATAACCATCTGTTTAGGAATTAATGTCCAAAGAATAAATTAACAATTTTTTTTAATGAGCTTTAATAATATAAATGATACATGATTAAAATTTTGAGGAACATTGTAGAGGTAAATTTCATTACAACAAAGAAAAGCATTCTTACAAATAACATTTAAATTTATTTTTAAAATGTTGTTAAAAATAGAGAAAATATGGCACAGAAATCAAGCTGCTATCACTGGAATGAATATTTTCTGAAGATGGTGATAGTATCATTTTTATGCAATAACATTCCACTAAAGTTATAGTTAAAAAATACTCAATTTTTACTTCATTTCTAATTGAAACTTCTATACAATTCATAGGTTTGATGCAATATGAAAATTATACAGTTTTACAATTAAATAAATGTTGAACAACTGAAATCATTTTATAAAAGTGGCTAGTGGGTATCAAGTTTTGTAATTATCGGTGACAAATTAGGCAGTTGTATAATTATATAAGATATATAAATTGTATTTAGATGTATAACTGCACTTTAAAATAAAATTTAGTTTTCAGGAAATGAACTTAATTTTCACTTACTTTTTCACCTAATCTTATTTTGGAATTAAAATAAAGAATTGCAAGTAACTTTTTATGACACAATTAATGCTTTTAGTAATATTATTTTCATGCAATGCTGATTTCAATCAGCTTGGTTAAAACAATTTTAACTTTTTTTTTCTTTTTTACATTCACTATGTATTTATTTTTACAGTTCTTGAAAGATATTATTCCAATTGCTAAGCCTGAAATGAAATTGTATTTAAAAAATTTTGCCAGGTAAGAGTGATGCTTGAAGCAATATTTTTCACTCATATAATATTTATATTGTTCGTTATCTGTTGAACAAAATTTGAATTTATAATTTCAGGACTTTGTGCTTGACATCTATCCCTGCAAAACAACTTATGAAGAAATATGAAAAGTATTTAGGAATGCTTTTCACAAATGAAGAATTAGAAACTCTTTTTGCATATGGCCCAACTGCAAAGCGAGAAACATTTAAATTTGATAAAAGCTTTACTGGTTTGTTTCATCTCATTTCTCCTTGTTGGTTTGTCTTTTAAAGACATCCTTTTTTAATTATGGTAAAATTTTTCATGTTTTATGTTTGTATTTTAGGAAACAAAGCTATTGTTAAAGAAAAATTATTGTAGGTTCAATATGCTGAAAATAATTTTATTAAACTTTTCTGTATTTTCAAGGTTATTATCCATTTAAAATATGAGATTTTATGGATCTTAAATTTCAAATGTGATATAGAAAAATATATATTAAAAAGTCACTTCTCATGATGAAGTGCTTTTAATATAGAAATATACTTTTTTATATATATTTACTCCTGACCATATACAGTTACAGGTAAAACTATAAATTCAGATATTCATTAATTGCACGTAGTTTTTACTACATTACTATGTGCAAACTGTTAGCTGGTGCGGCATGGACAAATTTATGGCTCTTGTGCCAGAAAACCAAACTCAAATTGTTAGCTATAGTTGCAAAATTTTCTTGCATTATTTCTATTTATTTTTTATATATATTAGGTAGCATTGTATGTATGATTTTCACTACTCTTTTTTTTCTTTGTCTGTTCTGTGTCTCTGTTAGTGCTTTAAAATTATTATGATAAGCTCGGTATGTACCATAACTACACATTTCTTTATTTTAATATGATATTTCAGATGACCTTAATGTTCAGATCACAACATTTGAGCGGCGTTTATTGACCTGCACAGAAGCTGTCAACACCAAACATTTAGTGAACCAGTTACGTGCAAAATATAATCATATGCATTTATGGACATTGAATAAAAAGGTTTATATAGTTTTTCCAGTTATAGTTAATTCTATCTAGCTATATAATAATAGTTTATTTATATTCTGATGGATGGTGGTGCAACTTTTGTATAAGAGGCTGTTAGATGGAACATAACTAGTAATTTACCCTTTGAAGGTGACTGAAAAAGTAGAGATAAACAATAAAATTTAGAGAATTAAATTTAAAAAATAAAATTTAAACACTGTTTAAACTGCTCTACTATGGGCACGGAGTAAGCTTTTATTTATGATAGCTAACTTTTAAAAAGTCAGATATCTGATATTTTTAATCAATCTTATTAGCGTTTTGATGTATGTGTTTTGTTTTTCCTCTTTTTTTATAAATAATGCTTTTTGATGTACAGATCTCCTTTGTCGGGGGAAATTTCGGGCTAAGAGAAGCTATGTTTGGCGTGATGCAAGATTCTTACAGAACAATTTCCCAATTATTATTTTGATTCCATTTTGAATAAAGTCCTTAGCCCTTGAAAAAATGGACTAGAATGAATTCCTTGTTTGTTTTTTTCGATTACCTCTGAGTTTATCTTAGTTTTTTGCTTTCTTTGTATGATATTGATTTTTTTTTTTTTTTGCTGCTGCAATTGCACTCTACTTAAACATTGTTTAAATTTTATTTTCTAAATTTTATTGTTTATAAATAAATCTTGTGTTGTTCTTGTTTAAAGTTTAATTTATTATTTTTTATTTTTAAATTTATTCTAATTTTTCTAGTTGATTTGTTTTTAAACTAAAATTAAGTCATTCATAGATGCTATAACTTGGTAGAAAAATGATCAGTACTCCATTAACATCTCGGGTATTCTATGGACATGTAGTTGATTCAATACGAGAATGCATCCTCAAAATGGAGCTCATCTAATGATATAGAACAAAATCTACACTATTAAGGGATTAAAAGACTAGTCATGATCAATTCAAAAATAGTATTGTAGGAAATAATTGTCTGCTTATAGTAAGTAACCCAAATTAAAAGTGAAGAATTCTAATTATCTTGTTTATCAAAGTGTCTTCTTATTGTATTGGCATTACACAACTAAACAAATCTGTTACAATGTGTTATGCTCGTGCACAATTAATTCAGACTGCAACACAATATCTTTGCAGTTTATTTTTGGAATTGCATTGGAAGTAACGAAGAAGAAATGCATGTTTTGAAATATTTCTTATGAATGTTTGATTTTTTATTTTTATCATTTTACAGTGGGAGACACCTTTAGCTGTTAATCTATTTTTGAAGAACGTTCCACCTAATGTTGATCAGGAAATGATTCATATTTTGTTAGCTAAAGCTGCTGAACTACGAGCAATAAAGGTAAGAGTTGTAGTAAATTATTTTTGAATCCTACGATTGAATTCAATTTTCCAGCTGAAGTTAATGATCTCAAATCTCAATTATGCTAAAATCATTGGTGATTGTGGTCCAGAATATAACTGAATTTTTGGATATTTTGCTTTTCCAAATTTTGTTTCTGAACAAATATATCATGCAGAGATTATATAAATTCAAGACTCTTAGACTATCTAAAATACAAGTAAACGATCACATTTTGTGTTATTTATATTATATTCTCAGCTTGCCAAAAGTGTCTTACAGACCATACTAAATATTTTTTTTAGAATTTTGAGTTGTAAAAAGGTCAGAAGTTTTGTGAAAAGATAGTTAAACTTAAACTGGTTCTTGGAAATTCTTTGAAATTTGTAAAACAAATGTGTTACTTTAGCACATTGAAAACTGAGCTTGGGAATCAGTTTCTTGTTTAAATCACATGCATGGCCCTGAGTTGAGTTGTACATATTCGAAAATAATGGGTATTCATATTATAAATGGTTTAAAATGTGCCTAAAAATCGTCAGTTACAGTTTTGTCACAATAAATGAGAACCAATCTCTAACAGAAACTTTGTGCATCCCCCCCCCCCCGTCATTGCAATTATAATAAAAAGTGTTTTGATTCTATCTTTTCCAATGTGTACATGAAGTTTACACTCTACTTCAAATGATTCAATCAGAAGTCGCAATTCTCCAGATTGAGTGATTCTTGAATTCTAGACATTTAAGCGCCACTTTTGAGATTTTGAATGCCTGTTCATGTGTGCCAATCCCATTACAGAGCAGAAATTGTTAAAATAATGTCTTGTGGTATCTTTATGTAAGAAAGAGTGTAACAATAATTTTTCTCTCACTATAAATTAATTATTTGGCAGATCCACCAAAACACAAATTTTATTAGAACTCAGTGTAATTTTTAGAAGAGTGTACTCACAGTAATTATATACATATCCAACCTCAATAGACTTTACATAGAATACTTGTATGTGTAATCTTTTCTTTGTCTATCTCATCCAACTTTTGAGTGATAGTGATGGACTCTAATAGAGTATATTAAAAAACACCTATACTTTACAGACAAACTTTTTGAGTTAAATTTTAAATACTAGTTTGAGTAACACATATAAGTATGAGTAACTATATTATACTGAGTTCATAAACAAAATAAATATTCCTTAAGAGATTCTTGTCTTTTCCACAGACTTATATATTAAGAATTAGTGACTCATTTCTGTTTAAATAACATTTTTTATAAACATAAAGTTTAATCAATCTATGTCTTTGTGCTAGATATATAGGTACAGAATAGCTGTCAAAGTAAAACTACAGCTGCGTATATAAAATTCTAAAATGCCCAAAGAAAAATTTGTTTTCATAGAGTCATTTGTATCCAAATTTATCTTTCAATTAAAAAAAAAGCATTCCTTTCAAAATGCTTTAAATTTTCATACTAGGATTTTTTTTAAAATTTATTTTAATTATCAATTATTTTTTGTTGGACAAATAATTCATTTCAAATACGATCATCTGTAACATCTAACTAAATAAATACTTTAAGTAAATGAAAAAATATCATTTTATTATTCTAATTTGGACAAGGCATTTTACTAAATAATGACCTTCACTCTCCCACTTTTGGCGAGTCCTCCAGCCTTCCAACAATTTCTCACCACTCAATTCTCCATTTCCTCACACTTTGTCAGTTTAGTTCCTAGAAAGTGGAACACAATCAAGATTATAAAAAAACAGTAAAAGATGAAAGAAAAAATCACAAGAGACATTCTCCCTGGCCAATTAATGTGACATCATTCTGCTGGTCTTCATTAAAGTTCTTCTCGAGGCATCATGCTGATTAGTGATTACTCGACCAGGGTTTTCAGCACATTCATGTTCTTGATTTTGTTCAAGGACTTTACGAATCTTGTTTTCTGTATATTTAGTCGCTATAGGAAATATTTTGTCATGCTTTACTTTGATGTCAAAAGAATCTAAAAAGAAATATCAGACTGCATTTATCATACATTTCTTCGAGAATACTTCATTATCTTTAAAAAAAGATAATATGACATGTTTTTTTACCTATTTTGTGATGTGATTTTCCAATTGAGCTTGGGAGACAGAGGTATCGACATTCACCAAGCAACACCTCAGGATAAGTTCTCTAGGATTTTAGAAAGCAATAAAAGAAAAAAGTTTTGTGGAAGTAAACAAATATCATGGTGTTGATTCCGGCAGAACTAGCACACGTAACTGAAACGGAAGTTT